>RJWM01001064.1:0-60395 GCA_004363535.1 Dasyprocta punctata | reverse complement strand
ATACAATGCTCAGTGGCATAAGTGCCTGCCTGGCAAGTACAATGTCCTAAGTTTGATTCCTGGCACCGAAAAAATAGATAAA
This sequence comes from Dasyprocta punctata, assembly GCA_004363535.1. Classification (NCBI taxonomy): domain Eukaryota; kingdom Metazoa; phylum Chordata; class Mammalia; order Rodentia; family Dasyproctidae; genus Dasyprocta; species Dasyprocta punctata. The sequence continues at coordinate 60,313 of RJWM01001064.1, read as the reverse complement.
ATGAGATAACGTGCTGTTGAGTTTGCTCGGATTGGATGCTTTATCCATGCCTGTGTCCAAATGCACACATCTGTTGTTGCAAGCTTGGTTTGTTGTCCCATAGCAAAAACTGTTAAAACACTGTGAATCAAAAAAGGGGGCCGACATCAACTAGACAGGGTCATGGAGCGTTTCTGTGGTGACAGCAGTCTACTAACATTTGTTTTTTTGCTTAACATTTGAAACATCTTGTTCTACTTTAGAGAATTGATTACATAATGCTGTTTTATAGAAATGAAGAAAAAGAGATAGCTTCCTAAGTTAATACTGTCAAGTAATCCTAGGTGAAAAATACTAATCAGTATTAAGCAGCTATCAAGGAATTGATTACATTTTGATTTCTGCTTAGAAAGATTGTGAATTAAGATGAAAAAACTACATGTGTTTAAAAATAGGCATTTCATATTTCCTTATACATCTTAAATAAAATTTCTATCATTTAGTGTTTGAGGAGCTCCGTCTAGCTTTTGGATTTAAGAGATCTGTGAAAACTGTTGCAGTCACAGTGGACTTTTTCCCCACTGAACTGTCACAAAGTGGCCAGATTGGAGCTGGGAGGTATGACAGTTGCTGTGACAGGAAGTGTCCCTGTTCCTGTGCATATTGGTGCTTCGGGCCCATCAGTCGGTGCCAGGCCACTCACCTGCGCTGGTTGCCCAGGGGTAATGCCTGGTCTGTGGTCACTCATTGACCACTCCACAGAACAGAGCTCGTGTTCTTTTGGTCCTCTGACCTTTGGCCATTATCCTAGTCATGGCCTTTGCTGAAGCTTGTGTTTGTAGGTGACAAGCACTGTCACCTGCGCTTAGTGCCTCTTCAGTGCCTCCTCCTTCCTACCCTCTCTGCTTTCTCTGTGGCATTACTACCTGGCTGCTTACCGTCTCCTTGGAAATGGATCACATTGCATCTTTCCCAGTGTCAGAACCTGCATGACTCCGAGCACCTAACATGGCTCATCATCAACCACATTCAGGATCTCATCAGTCTTTCCCACGAGCCTCCCGTGCAGGACTTCATCAGTGCCGTCCATCGAAATTCCGCCGCCAGTGGCCTTTTCATCCAGGCAATTCAGTCTCGTTGTGAAAATCTTTCCACTGTAAGTCTTCATTCTGCTGATTCTCAGTTGATTTCCCATGCCTTAAAAATGAAGTACTGGGACTTTCTAAATGCTGGTTTCCAGTCGCCCAGATAATCAGCTCCCATCCTCCCTCTCTGAACGCTAGCCAACCACTCTGAAGAAGACGCTGCAGTGTTTGGAAGGCATCCACCTCAGCCAGTCGGGCGCCGTGCTCACACTGTATGTGGACAGGCTCCTGGGCACCCCGTTTCGGGCGCTAGCTCGCAGAGTCGACACCCTGGCCTGTCGCCGAGTAGAAATGCTGCTGGCTGCAAACTTACAGGTACAGCAGAGCTACTGATCCTGATTTATATCAAAGTTTAGCAGGGCAAGAGATCGTTTCCCTGGCTTTTCTTCTGTGTAGGCTTAGTCTTGCTGTGGCACCTGGTGGGAATGTGAGGGCCATGTATAAATGCACCATTCTGTGTGTATCTGATGCAGCTGCTTCTAGTCTGCCCATGCTCCTACAAGCTGCACATACTGGTCTTACCCTTTCCAAATGATGTAGGATTATTTTGTTCCTTACATGTCTTAGACCCACTGATGTGTTCTTGTCTATTTAGAGCAGCACGGCCCAGTTGCCAGTGGAAGAACTGAACAGAATCCAGGAGCACCTCCAGAGCAGTGGGCTTGCACAGAGGTATTGCTGGGACCCGGTGGTACTGACATTCAGTTTGCTCAGGACATAATGGACTTAGGCTTGTGTAGCAGTGGATTGATGGGCTGAGAAATAGACTTGCTTTGCGGGTGAGCTTCCTGCAGAGGTACCACTCTAAAGCCGCTTGCTACATCCCACACAGTGGGGCCTCACTTCATCAAATAGCATCTGGGGGCCTCATGTCTGCCACAGCTGTGGAGGACATCTGTGTACAGGGCAGGGCTCATAGGTGCTGCTGTTGCCTCTGTCACTGCCCTGGGAAAGAATGAGAATCTGAGCTGTCAGTTTTATTGTAGCAAAATCAAAACACATTCTAGCTGCTCAATAAGAGTTAATGAATCTGAAAATATTTCCCAGTTCTTAGCATCCAAGAATTATTTCTACATCTTGTTAAAGTTGTGTCTCTTCATAGCTATTGAGGCACCTAATTTTGTTTGAATATCTTTTGAAACCTTTATCAGAAATTCTTACATCTGTAATGTGGACCTATTTCCATGACTGTGAAATAAATTAAGAGCATCTTTTATTCCTTCCTCCACTGCCTGGGGGAAAGTGTGTGTGAGAGAGAATGGTTCTCCTGTGAAGGCAGTCTTAGGGGGCCAAGATTGTAAATAAACACCTTGTGCCAGATGAGGTGATTCTTTCATGAAGTGACCTTTCATAATGGTATAAATTGTGTCCTTTTGGGAAAATAAATAGAATTTGTACACTTGAGTTTCAAGTGATGATGTCTTTTTCCTACAACAGTATTAAGAATTCCTACATTAACTGTTATACCTTCTATTGCCTATTGCAGTGTTTGATATGAACAAAATTTATGGAAGATGTCAATGAGGTGTAAACTGTGATGATATAAAGTAGCCGAGGGCTTGAATTTGCATCCTGACCTGCAGAAGTGCTGAAGGGAAGGTTTCAGAAGAGTTGCTTGAGGAACTGCTGCTGTTCCTTCCTTGTGGCATGTCTCTGGAACCTTGCTTTGCAGCACAGATGAGGATGAAGGTGACTGCACTGCAGTTTCATCTGTGTTTGTGTTTCAGACACCAGAGGCTCTATTCCCTGCTGGACAGGTTCCGTCTTTCCACTGTACAAGACTCACTCAGCCCCTTGCCCCTGGTTACCTCTCACCCACTGGATGGGGATGGGCATGTGTCCCTGGAAACAGTGAGCCCAGACAAAGTAAGTGTCTAGTTGTTTGTGTGTGATGCCCAGTAGCCCAGGAGCACTGACGCCTCAGTCGTCCTGTGGTACGCAGGAGTGTGCAGTGAGGCTCACACTTGGCTCAGGTCATCAGCAACAGTGACTGGGGACTGGGGAGGAGACATTTGAGAACCATGAAGGTCCTAGTGAGAACGACAGCGCCGACACATTAGATCAGCTGGCAGGGGTGTGTGTCAGGAGGCTGCAGTGTGAGGAGAAACAGCAAAGCCTGGTCCTCACTGCCGGGGTTGTGGGGAGACTGGTCAGGGGTGTGTGGGGTGAGGAGAGGTCCTCACAGCCTGGCCTCTGCTGTGTGCATGTTCACATCTGCACCTCCACTCGACCCACTTCCCGGTCCTGATGCTGTCTCCCTTCTGTGCACCATCACTGCACTGCCACCAGCCCTGGGTGTATTACCAAGTGGGTCCTATGGAGAGATGAGCCAAAGTCTTGGAGACCTGCAGCCTCCCAGAGAGCTGTGCCATGCACACACCTCAGTGAGGGTGCTCAGTGCTATGGCAAGTAGGCTGAGCTGGGGGCGGTTGAACCTTGGGACTCGGCGGAGTTTGGATGGATTTCTGGAAGGGCCCAGGTGGGAGCAGCAAGTGCTGGGAAGAGGCAGTGGTTTGGTGAGCTGTAAGCTGACCGGAGGCCCAGTGTCACCAGGACTAGAAGCCCTCAAATGCCTGCCTGACGACACTGCCTTTTCCATCTTCTTCTGCCCAGGACTGGTACATCCGCCTCGTCAGATCCCAGTGTTGGACCAGGTCAGATTCTGCGCTGCTGGAAGGTGCAGAGCTGGTGAATCGCCTCCCTGCTGAGGACATGCATGCTTTCATGAAGAGCACGGTAGGGTCAGCTGGACCCTCACTATCGCTTACCTTGTCTCAGTTGGATTTGTCTCGTCTTTCTGTGATTGATGTACCACAGGCAGGAGCACTAATCCCAACAGGGATAGCATGTGGAGACCTCTACTACAATGAGGATTTGAGGGGGGCTTTAATTAAGATGGGACAGCACTGTGCTGGGGACAGCTCCAAATGGGAGCAGGTTGTTTGTTCAACTGCCTTAGGCTTCAAAAAGGTGAGGTTTTAACTCAACCTTTCGGGGATGAGAGGAGACACCGTGGCCAGTGCAGCCAGTGTTTTGTCGCTGTCTCACAGTAGTGAAGCTAAATGTTACATATTGTCATCATGCATGATTTCAGTAACTTGTCCCTGGTGTTCTAGAAATTGATCTTCAGTAGAAAAGAGGGACCCCCACCCCTCTACATGTAGTGGAACCCCCCCCACCCCCTGCCCAGGTATTAAGAGGCACACAGCAGAGCAGCCCAGGGGCCATGGGTACATAGGTGGCCCCATCCTAGGATCCCTGGGCAGGTCCTGTGAGAAGTGGGCCCCTCTTTGAGGTAACCCTCTGCTCCAGGGGTCCTCCTCAGACCAGAGACCAGTGAGGAGGAAGAGCTATCTGGTGCTTGTGATGTTCCAGCCCTGCCTTGAGATGTTCCCAATGGGAATGGAGAGCCAGGCATGGGAGGGTGGCCGCGATTGAGAGCCAGAGGGTGGTTTGGATACTTCAGCGAGCAGCACTGGGTGTGATCTGAACACCAGCCAGCATTCAGCTGGCCCGAAATGCCCTCAAGAGGCAGTAAGAGTCTCGGGAGAGCCAAGGTTGGTTTGCTAAAGTTCAGCTCTTCTTAAGCTTCATGCAGTGGGAGCTTATTTACTTATGTGCCAGTGTATTGGAGTTTCCCCATTCGCTGAGTGATCTTTTAACAGCTTTAAAACTTCCAGCTGTAGCCACAGGAACGTTCAGTTTGGGGCACTGATGATGAAATGTACTTTTCTGAATATTAAACTAAAATCAGCGTTCTCTCCAAAAAAAAAAAAAAAAAATCCTTAAATGGCTAAAAAGAAGTTGGCAAAACATGTGATACAAATTGTCCAATGAACTACTCTTTTTCCAAGAAACGCTTCAGTATTAGATCCTACTTTGCCTTATTCTAGCTGCTTTTGTACATCTTTTTCAAACTGCAGGAATGCTTGGTGTCATGCTTATTTCTTGGATGACATGTTAGTTTTTGTCTTTTTGGGTTTTTGTGTTTTTTCTTTCCTTTTTTGAGATAGTAGTTCAGGCTAGCTTTGAGCTTACTATGTAGGCCAGGCTAGCCTTGAACTCAAGACAGTCCTTCTTCCTCAGCCTCCCATGTACTGAGATTACAGGCATATGCCCCCATGCCAGGCTGCATATTAGCCGCAATGTTCCGTTTTTATCAATTAAAATTTGTCATACTAGAATTTTTATTTCAAACAAATCTAGAAGCATAAAATATACATTTACTGAGCAGATGTTAAATAGGCTTATTCATCCATTTAAGATGTGACATGCAAATCATCTCAGAAATGCTCATGTTAGCTTTGACTGTGTCTCTTGCCTGGTTGAACACTACAGTCTGTTGTCATTTGTATGACCTTCTCTGCTCTGATTTTAGGAGTTCAACCTAAGCCTACTGGCTCCGTGCTTAAGCCTCAGCCTGAGTGAAATTGCAGGTGACCAGAAGAGCCCTCTTTTTGAAGTGGCCCGTGGAGTGACTCTGGACCGTGTGACCAGCATCGTTCAGCAGCTGCCTGCTGTCCATCAAGTCTTCCAGCCCTTCCAACCCACAGAGCTCACAGCCTATTGGAGCAAGTTGAACGATCTCTTTGGTAATTTAAATAAGAACTTCTCTTATTTTTAAGAAGCATATCTGAGCCCCCCAGTGCTTTACACCAAGCAGACACTCAGCACCACTGATCTAAAACATTGGAAGTGTTGACAGAGGTAACCGAGAAACAGTGCTTCTGCTGTTAGCTCTAAATTACTTGCCGTGTGTTCGTCACCTGGCCACTCATGTGCATAGCTGCAGGCCCTTCAGGAAGTCTGCATTAGACCTGGTTGGAAGGCTGCAACCCTGTGTTCCAGCCACATCCAAGGTAGTCCCTCGGACACCGTGCTCAGGTTCTCGTGGAATTGCTTGGCTGCTTTTTGAAGGGAAAAGGCCTGTGCCAGGCCGCAGCCACCCACTGAGGTCTCATGTTACAGGGGATGCCACGTTGTACCAGTCCTTCACCACGCTGGCCCGGGCCCTGGCACAGTACCTGGTGGTGGTGTCCAAAGTGCCTGCCCATTTGCACCTTCCTCCTGAGAAGGAAAAAGACACGGTGAAGTTTGTGGTGATGACCCTAGAGGTAAGAGCAGCTCCGGAACCCACTGTTTCTGTGACTAGCACTGAGAGCGAGCCATGTGGCTTGAAAAGCAAGAGGCCTGAGCAGTCCGGTCGGCTCTTCCTCCCCGTCCTTGTGACTGTGGGGACCTGCTGTCGGGATCCCACCCACAGCGTCACTGGGTGCCTTTGCCCCTGACCATACTGCTCCCATAGGGACTTCAAGAGGTCAGTAAGGCAGCTTCTCACCCCTGCACAGCAGACGTGGTACAGATGATAATTTTAATCATCTGGGCAGTGTGCTGCGTTTTAAGTTGGGCAGGAAACCTAGGCACTTGATCCATGGGGGACACATTGCCTTTTTCTGTGCGTGCTGGAAAAGGGCCTGGCCTGGCTCCTTCGAGTGTCAGACCTGTGCTGTCCATCCTGAGTGTGCAGCTGCCACCTCCTGCTGAGAAGAGTAGGGTCCCTTGCATCGTTCAGGGCACTGAAGAAGTGTCCCTCTGAGTCAGGCCTGTCTTTCAAGGCTCTGCCCAGTGGGGACAACTAGAAAGCAAATGCAGGCTTGCAGCACAGAGTGACACCTACCAGCCAAGCCCAGTGCCTGCATGTGCACCGTCATAGTTGGTTCCCATGACAGCCCAATGGGACAGGCTCTGTTCTCATGTCATACCAAGGCTGAGAGGCTCAGGGACTTGCCCGGGTAGGAAGCAGCAAGTCCATCATTGATCCCAAGTCCTGCTGTCCCCAGACCCCACATTCCCAACCTCAGCCTCATGGCTTCCTAAGCTGCAGAAGCCTCAGAGAAGAGCCTCTGGCCAGCAACCACATGGCCTGAAAGAGGCTTCCAAAGGAGCCTGCGATGCTGAAGGAGAAAGAGGCTGCCAGAGTGGGATGAGTGTCATGGAAAGGGCAGTGGAGGTCAGGACTAAGTGTCAGGGAGCTAGAAGGGCAAGGTCACCTGGACCCTGGCCTGAGTTCTTGGCACACTGGGTCCCCCTCAGCTGTGCATGGCCCTGAAGGCCCCCAAGAGGGGAAGGACAGCCAGTGACCTCTGACACGGTGCTTTCCTCTAGGCCCTGTCATGGCATTTGATTCACGAGCAGATCCCACTGAGTCTGGACCTGCAGGCTGGGTTGGACTGCTGCTGCCTGGCCCTGCAGCAGCCCGGTCTCTGGAGCGTGGTCTCCTCCCCTGAGTTTGTGACCCACGCCTGTTCCCTCATCCACTGCGTGCGATTCATCTTAGAAGCCAGTAAGTCCGTGTCCCTGCCCAGCAGAATCGGTAGTGAGCAGAGCATTTCCACACAGTGTTCGTTTGGGCCCCAGTGCTCCAGGACTACAGCTGGCACTCGGGGTGAGGAGGTGGCTGAGATGGGGACCTTATCTTTGGAAAGCCCCGTCTCTTCACCTTTGGAATCTTGGCATCTATGCTAGACTTTAATTCAGATTAGCTTTTCTAGTCAATTTGTCTAAATTTTGGAGTTTCAGCTTTCTAAAAAATGCTCCTCTGAGTTTTATGCCTCTTTGATCTCTAGTTCTAGTTGACTGTTTCTTGTTCGTAGTCTTACATGATTGTAAGATTACATTCAGAAGATGGCTTGTTTTCTGTTAAGAGTCAAAATGCTGTTTCTATACTGCATTGTAGTACTAATGTATTGTAAAATTAAAGAGACTCATTCTTTGAAAGGAACAGTGCTTTGTCCTCAGTGAGGGTCATTAGCCAGAATGCTTAAAAAATTGGACATTATAGTTTTCATATTAGAGGATGTTTTGAAGTTTTGTATTTTTAAATTAGACATTATAGAGTGGTCTTTTGATGTTTCATTTTTTAAATTGTTTTCATCTGTGCATTTGTAGTCAACTTGAAAATGAAGATCCAGAGAGAAATTTTTAAAAGCCAAGCTTCTTTGGGATTACAGTGGTGCTTTTAGAAATGATGCATCATGAAGTGTCTGATAAAAACCTTGAGGGTGGAGGTGGCGGACAGGACACTTGGGAACCCAAGTGTAGCAGCACAAATCTTTACACATTTGTAATTAACCAGGAGACAGGTACCTGTGTCTGGTGTTATCTGCTGTTTCCTGCTTGACTGAATAGAAGGCAGTGTAGACCTCACGGACACAGCCATCCCTGTGAAGCTTTGCAAGGCTGTGCAGGCGTGGTGGCGTGAGCAGAGAGGGACCGCAGGCCTGTTGGGAGGTTCTCATGCCCTCTGCTTTGTCTCAGTTGCCGTGCAGCCTGGAGACCAGCTTCTCAGTCCAGAAAGTCGGATGAGCACCCTGAGGGCCATCCAGGAGGAGGAAGTAGACGCAGACACACGAAGTAAGTCTTCGGACCCATTTTTCTTACCTGTCTTTTTGGATTTGAAATTCATTTCACAAAGGAGACTTATAAAGTGAGAAATGTGAACTCTTTAAAACTGGCTTACTTAGGTCCGGGAGCTTGGCTCGGTGACTTAAGTGCCTGTCTGGCAGGCGCGAGGTTATGAGTTCAAGCCCCGATGCTGCAAACAAAACAAAACAAAACAAACAAACAAAAAAAACAACCTGGCTTACTTTGGCCTCCTGTGTTCCTCATCCCTGAATTTAAGGGATTACTCTCTTTTTCCTCTGCTTCAACCTGGGCCCTGTGCTCCAGCTGTCTAAGCCTTCCACCCAGCAGGCTATCATGTTCCCCAGCCCCTCCCTCATCCTCACCCTCCTCCGCCCTCGGGGAAGTGTCTCTCCCTTAGCACTTTTCATGAGAATGCATTGACTCTGAGCTCTCTGAAGGCAGGGAATGTGTGTTGCTTCTCTGTGTTCCCATAATTAAAGCTTGACCTGTTGCAAATGACCAGCAAATGTTTGTTTAGCGAATAAGTAGAAATACTAAAGAACTTGAAGTTAGTGGGAAGTACCCACATGGTATAGCAAAACCTGAGTGTGTATTTCTGCCATCTCTTTTGGTAGATTTTTTAAAGAAAATTCTTCATACTAAAAAAGTTGAAATCACTATCATTTAAGCCTGGTCCGTACTCAGCCCATTGGTAGCTTTTCATTGTGCTTTTCTCCTGATTGAGGATAGGTGTTTCGCTGTCCCAGCAGCAACAAGGCTGCTTGGGAAGAAACATTCTGGCTGAGTGACTCCTCCTCTTCCCAGGCTGCGGCCCCAGGGCCCTTCAGCTCTGTTACCCCAGGAGCTGGAGGTTGGCCCCCCGCAGAGGGGGAGATGTGCCTCCCTGGATGGGCCTGCCTGTTTTCTTCTGGACTTCTCTTCCCTGGGTACCAGGAATCAGATCCATGCTGCGTGACTTTAGCAGGACACCTTTGTGATCACAGGTGCAGAAGTGCCTGGTCTCAGGTAGTGTCTCTATTTTTAGTGTTAGGTGCAGTATTCTTTTTTCTGGTCCCAGTTCAAGGTTTCATACAAGCAGTGCCAGCTCGGCACACTACGCTCTTCTCTGGATTTTTATCTGGAGCTCTGCAGTCCCTGCAGCCTGTAGGTGGTGATTTCATGGTTTCTGTTCACACTTGCGGGGCAGGAAAACATTTACTTCCCAGGCTGGCTGTTTTCCAGCAGAGCAGCAGCTCAGTTTATTTATGCTGTGCTTCTGTAATGAAGGTAAGAAGGGGCCAAAGACATGGCACACCTGAACAAACCTGAAGTGCGCCCTGGCTTGCAGTGAGCGCTCGGGAGCTGCCTCCCCAGCTTCCGGCTGTCATAGATGCCCTGCTCCAGCCGGAGCCAGCGTTTCAGGGGCCTGAGCCAGAGCAGGATGGTGGAGTGTATGAGTTTGGGTTGATAGAGTTGTGCCCGTTCTCCACAGGCAGTCTTTTGACTAGTTCATGTAATCCTGGCCAGCAGAAAAGATTCAGTTTTTTATCATCTCCATATGCTAATGCTTCATGAAGATTGGCTAGTAAATATTAATGTGAACCTTTTTGGCTTAGTTTGGTTTAACTCCAGTAAGAATTATTTTTCTAAACTAGGAAGCTGCCTAAACTGTTGAATCTTGTGTCTAAGGCTAATATCCACCTACTAAACGTCTATCAGTGTAAGAAACAAGTGTTTAGCTCTACATTTTACATGAGAATCAGAGTAAATGTGAACAGCCCTGTCCGTGGCACCTGCCAGGCAAGCACAGTGTTTCTTAACCAGGGCCTGGAGTTTCCCTCAGCACTTGTGCTTTGGGAGTTCAGCCTGTGCAGCAACCTGGATGTGGGGCAATGGTAAACCGGGGTTACAGCGTGGCTCTGCGCTCTAGCCTCGGGACAAGTCTGGATCCTGGGAGAGCCAGGGCCAGCCAGGGTGGGGAGGTGTCCTGAAGGACCTGTGAGTCTGAGGGGCAGCATGCTGGTGTCCAGACGGTGCCAAGCCAGCGGCTGCTGAGGGATGGCGAGAAGTCTGTGGACCGAGGCCAGAGCTCAGGCCAACTGTCGCCACTGTCTCGGTAGAAGTGGGGAGGATAGCATGGTTTCTGTATGTATTGCGAGGTGAAACACACAGACCCTCGTCATCAGCCAAAGGCCAGGTGGCCTGAACAGCTGTTGTAGGCCGTGTCGCCTCCATAGGGTATGTAGGCCAGGGTGGGCTGGGTTGTTTTTGATAGAGGCCTCTTTGACACACTTGTTGGTGCAGACCCCAAGTACATCACCACGGCCTGCGAAATGGTGGCAGAGATGGTGGAGTCCCTGCAGTCTGTGCTGGCCCTGGGCCACAAGAGAAACAGCAACGTGCCTGCATTTCTCACAGCAGTACTCAGGAACATTGTGGTCAGCCTTGCCCGCCTGCCGCTTGTCAACAGCTACACACGAGTGCCACCCCTGGTGAGTCTGCGTGTTTGTGCCACACTGCGTGGTGCCTCGCTGGAGCAGCCCAAGGCTGATGCACACAGTCCCGGCCCCCGCTGCAGTGACCAGAGCGTCTCATCGTGTGTGGGGTGACACCTGTCTGCTGTCCTCAGGCATACTGTGCAGTGTTGTTAGCAGAAATGCTGAGTTTGCTAAAATGAGCTGAGGCATGGCAACATCAGATAAGATTTCCTCTCCACTGATAGATGAATGTTGGATGTGATTCTAAGGTAATTAGACTATTTCATGTTAGACTAGAAATTACAGCCTCCTGTATTGTCCTTCAGAAGTGATTGCCTGGGGGGAGATACTCGCACATTTCCGCGCCAGCACTTTTGTGATTCCTCCTCTGAAATTATCTCCAGAATAGTTAGAAAGAGACACGACTGCTCAGGACTCCTGTTTTAGGTAATGGTAGAAACTTAGCATGTGAGGAGGGTTGGTGGTGGCAGGGTGACCACTCCCCAGTAAAACTACCTCAATCCCATGGTCTGCTCTAGCGACAGCTGGGTACTGTCTCAGGTTGGTCAGAAAGAGCAGCTTCAGCAGGCCCAAGGGTAGCCACTGTTTCCAGCTGGCAAAGGCCTGTACTTGCTACTGGGACACAGCCTCTGGTGCACATATGTGACACACGCACTCTGAGGAGGGGACGAGGGTCTTGCCGGGAAGGGTGAAGGTGTAGAAGCCCATTCTGAGGGGTAGCAGCAGCCTGACGGAGCTGGCAGTGCCTGTAGCACAGAGGAGCAACGCTGTGGCCATGGGGTCTGCACGTGAGCAGGCCTTGCAGGTCCTGGGGAGGGGTGCAGGAAATGGCAGAGGGAGCCCAGTCTAGATGGCGCATTGGCTGAAGGTCCCAGGGCTGTGCCGCACAGGTTGGCTGTGCTGTGGGGACCTCTTGTGGGCTCAGCCACTGTGCAGCGTCCTGTCCAGGGAGATGGCTGTGGCAGCACCGTGAAGCCTGTCTGGAGGAGCCCTGAGGGTGTGGTGGGTGGCTTTCCTGTGGTGAGGTCGAGTCCTGCCACCAGCAGGCTGTGAGGATCCCAAGTCGGCCCCCAGCCTGGCCTCCCTTGGAGTCCCTGTGGCTTCACTGAGGGATGCGGCCAGCGTGGCTGGACAATCATTAGTCCTGCTACTGGCACAGCAGTGGGTTGGCCTCAGGGTTCTTCTGTGGGCCATGTTTGTGTGAGTACCTAGGAGAGGATGCTTACAGAAATGGACCACACAGTTGGATTTCATGCCTTGTTGCCAGGACACATGTGCATGAGGCTGAGCTTCATTCACACTGCCTTTAGTTTGATATGCGTTTGTGGGCATGGGGTGCTATCTGACACCTACCTCTCTGGACCAGCATCACCCACAAGGTCTCTGGTAGTGCAGCTGGCCTGGTGGGGCCGGGGCAGCACCAGGGAAAGGCAGAGGGTCTGGTCTAGAGAACAGGTCCGGAGAATGGCTAGAAGGTCCTGGGAGGGGCTTGGGCACCTTCAGGAAAAGGAAGCCAAGCAGCAGCAAGGACAGCTGGCTTGGCAGGAGGCCTGGCTGGAGAAGTGACCTTTTCTGGTTTTCTTTCAGTGCACCGTCCTGACCCCATTGGGTGAATGCTTTCTTTTCTTTTCAGGTGTGGAAACTGGGCTGGTCCCCTAAGCCAGGGGGGGACTTCAGCACTGTGTTCCCTGAGATTCCCGTGGAGTTCCTGCAGGAGAAGGAAGTCTTCAAGGAGTTCATCTACCGCATCAACACTCTAGGTACTGGCAGGCTCCCTGGGGTCCCAGATACTGCCATGCAGGGCCCCAGTCCCAGGGCTGGGCTCCTCACGCAACACCCACCCAGGTGCCGATCATTGTAGAGACCTCTGTGGGTCTATTTCACAGTGCATGCTGAGCGCCTTATGACAGTGAGATGTTTCTGTCTGCATGCGTGCGTGAGAGTGGTTGGAAGTTGGCAGGTGTGTCTAATTGATATCGTGATGCCGATTCCATCCTTTATCACCCACGTAGGCTGAATAGTGGCAGGAACTTTCTTGGAATGTTCTCTTCTGTCCATCTGTTTGATGTTGTCACTGCTGTCCTTTCTCCTCTGTGGAACAAAAAGATTGTCCTGGCACCCTGAGTCCAATGTCAGGCCACCTCAGTCCTATAGGCTTCTGCATGCTCTGTGCTTGTTCTGACTCAGAAGGTTCCAGCAGCAGACACCTTGTGTCAGCTTCCTCCTCATACAGCTAGATGACCCATGGCCCTTCCTGAGCAGCCTGCTCCCTTGAGGGGCTTCCTTTCCTCCTCTGCCCCTGGCCTGGTACATGTCTGTCCACCTGTAAGCAGCGCCTCCCAAGTTGTCCTCTGGCCTGCTTAGCCCAGACTGCTGCCTGTGTTTTCCCCAGAGCCTGCCTCTCTCGTGCGTGAGTTTGTCTTCCTTCCTTTCATGACTAGTCAGTGTCTCTCTCTGCCATGTCTGCATCAGCCCATCCCTATGTCTGCTCTAACAGGGAGGGCCTAGTGTTCAATGCTCTGGTTTTCCTCCTCGTCCCTTTTGCCTGACACTTGTGGCTTTCAGGTGAGTGCCCTGACTCTCCTCAGGTCACTGTGGGACACTCAGCACAACCCCTGGAACAGCTGTATGCCAGATTTCCCTTTCAGGGTGGCTCTGTGGGGAGACCAGAGCATGGCCTCTCAAGTGGGCTGCACTGAATGTTGGACCCCACGCTGCAGTCCATCTTAAGATGTGAAAGAGACGGTAATGTGAGCTTCCAATCTTAACAGTGTCATTGAGACAGTGCAGGCCATGCTCTGTGGTTTTGTCCACAAGCCCTGCCATATCAGCAGTCTCTGGTCAGATCTGGGGACAACTGACCAGTCAGTGAGCGTGCTGAACGTCCTTCTCTTGCCACATGGGCTGAGGGTGGCCAACTTCTGTCTGCTCTGGTGTCCTCATTGATAAGATGGAAGGAATCATTTCCCTCCCTCGTAGAGCTGTCACGAGGGCCAAAAAAGGGGGTTCTTTGTTTGACGTCTTTGGTACAGAGCCTGTCAGTGTGTTGATGTGACCACCCACAAGTTAGAGAAGCAGGTGGGACTGTCTAACAGGGGACTTGCATTCTCAGGGTGGACCAGTCGTACCCAGTTTGAGGAAACTTGGGCCACTCTCCTCGGTGTCCTGGTGACCCAACCCCTCGTGATGGAGCAGGAGGAAAGCCCACCCGAGGTAAGGTGGCTGGGACACTGATGTGCTGACTGGCAGCTCCTAACTCCCTGGCAGTTGACAAAAGGAAGGCAGCAAGCATTTGTGAAAAAGAAGCCTCACCAGATGTATTGCCACACACCTGTAATCACAGCCACTTGGGAAGCTGAGGCAGGAGTGTGGCAGGTCAAGGCCAGCCTGGGCAACTTTTCAAGACCCTGTCTCAAACTAAAATTTTAAAAACGCTTAGTAATCCCAAGGTTTAATCTAAAAGATCATGTCTTACCTGATGTCCACAGCAGGGCCCGATCACCTGAGGTCTGGGGGCTGAGAGTGCCGTGGGTGGGTGTTTGAATACAGGGCATTCCACTTTAAGGATCAGTAAGGTCATAGTCTTCTCTTGAAAATATCCTTGAGTTTTGTTTATCTTCTAGTTTCTAAGAGTGTGGATTGAATTAAAATGAGAAAAGGCCGTTAATCTAGGCCGTGCAGATGGACGCAGTTTCCTTTTTTATTTGCTTCTAAGTTTATTCTTCTTCTGGAAGTGTTAATGTCCATCATGTTCATATGACCTGAATGACAACCGTGTTCCTGTATAAAGCAGAGCTGGCGCGTTAGAAGTGTGGGGCAAGAGTTCTCATTTCTGGCAGAAGGCACGATGGGAACACCTAGACACAGCAGTTCAAGGGGTGGACATGGGCCCCAAATCATCGGGATTGTCTTAGATCTGCCTGCAGATGCAGTAGTTCATCATATTAGGGCCCTTTAAAGTGAGGCTCTTTCAGGACAGTTCCTGACAAAGTAATCCACACTTGGGAGTTTTGTGCCCTTGAGGGCCCTTGCTTTGCCTATCAGATTCATTGCAGGCACAGATGTGTGGAGATGCTGCCTGCACTGGGGGAGCTTGGGCAGATAGATGACCCTGGCTGGGGAAGCTGTGTCCCTCTATGGCACTTGGGGCTCTCAGCTTCCTCCCTCTGAGCCATGGGGCCTGCAGGCTCTTCGTGAAGGGTCAGCAGATCTGGCTGTTGCTGTCTTGTCGTGTTATCAATGTGTGTCCTGTCCTTCCAGGAAGACACGGAGAGGACCCAGATCCACGTCCTAGCTGTGCAGGCCATCACCTCCCTGGTGCTCAGCGCCATGACTGTGCCTGTTGCTGGCAACCCGGCAGTGAGCTGTCTGGAGCAGCAGCCCAGGAACAAGCCCCTCAAAGCTCTGGATACCAGGTTGGCCTGGGGTTCTTGTGTGCACTATGTCCCACTGTGGGGACAGTGAGGTACCCTTCCCCACCCCAGTAGCCAGCATCCTTCCTTGGCCACGGAGGTGTAGATTCAAAGTGATTCCATGCCGGTGAGATGTAGAAACTTTTGACCTAAAATTGTATGGGGATCACTGGGTGTCTGGGGACTCAGGTAGGGCAGGAGCGACCCACAGAGGTCATTTACAGAGTGAGCTCCTCTACTGTTGCACAGATGGGTTCCTTTAGGCACAGCAGAGAGAAAGCTGGTGATTTTGAAAGATTTTGAAGGAAGCAAAATGTTCTTTTCTTTCGTTCTGCACTATAGGTTTGGGAGAAAATTGAGCATGATTAGAGGGATTGTAGAGCAGGAGATTCAAGCGATGGTTTCCAAGCGGGAGAATATTGCCACCCATCACTCATACCAGGCATGGGATCCCGTCCCTTCTCTGTCACCTGCCACTACAGGTATGGGGGAGGGGCTGGAACAAGCGTGTCTCTGCTGTCCCTAAGGCACTGCGGGTGCCAGGTGTGCTCTGGGAGTCCCAGCCATGCTGGGACAGTCTGGTGTTCAGGAAGTGAGCACTGCGAGTGAATGAACGCAAAGCCTCCTCTCTTGCCAGTCATGCTGGGGAACCCGACCCGCAGAGTTCCGGAGGCAGCCGTCGGGGAGAGTGTCTGGCTGGTTGCTCACATGAAAATGTCATGTCTGTCTTAACTGGTCAGGATCTCTAATTCTCCTGAGAAACCTGGCATTCTCAAGTGGCCCCACACTGGCCCCTGACCATCCTAGCCTGCTCTTCACTGACTGACCTGCCCTACAACGGGCACTGGAGCTTGTCACTCTGGTCTGGGAGAAGGGAGTGTTGTTGATCGTTACTTCATAATGCATAGGTTTTGGGTTGGTGATCCCCTAATTTTTGAAAAGTTGGTGGTGCCAAGTTTAAGCGTTTCAAAGGCTTTATTTGGAAGTTTCTGCACAGAAGTGTGGTGTGTTCTGTGCCCCAGGGGTCTCCTGGGACAGTGACCTGAACGGTCTGTGAACGTGGATACCTGTGGTACAGCTGTCTCAGACGCAGAGTGCGCCTGGGAGGCCTGCAGGCGTGCGACTCCAAGAGTGATTGTGGGAGGTGGTGACAGGCCTTCTGGCACAGGTTCATCAGCTCGGGTGCAGTCCTGTTTGTTCAGACCAGAAATGGTGGTATTGTTTGCCTGCCAGTCCTGCCGACATAACACAAAACCTGAGACCTGTGTGTCTCTGCACCGTGGGCCATGCTGTCTGCGGAGAGGACATGGGGTGGGGGCCCCGGCGGACAGCAGCGGATCCGCCTGGGCAGCCTCAGCCCTCTGTGGTGGGCATGTGCAGAGGGCGCTCATGGTGTGTTGCTTCGCAGGCACCCTCATCAGTCACGACAGGCTGCTGCTTCAGATCAATCCTGAGCGGGAGCTGGGCAACATGAGCTACAAGCTGGGCCAGGTGAGTCGTGCAGCTGCCCTCAGCTATGGGCCGTGGCACATCTCTGAGAGAGAATGAGTGTCTTCTGGCCTCCCACTCATTCTCCCCTCCTTTCTGGCCTTCTCTTTTTCTTCTGGTAGTGGGGATTGAACTCAGGGCCTCAAGTGTGGTTAAGCAAGCACTTTACCACTGAGCTACATCCTACCCCTTTTTATTTTTTATCTTGAGACAGGGTCTCACTACATTCCTAGGCTGCCCTCCAACTAGTGATCCTCCTGCCTCAGCCTCCTGAGTAGCTGGACTACGGGTGTGCATCACTATGCCCAGCCTAAATGGACTTCTAAAAGGAATTTTTACTTCTGTGTGTATTTATAATCTTTATCCCAAAGAGATTTGAAGACATTTCATGAGTAATTATATAGACGTGCATAAAATCTAACAGGATGGCAGCCACCAGATAGGTGAGGCCTGTGAGACCCTCTGCCGGCTACTGTCTCCTCCCCCTCCCCTTGCTGCCTGCTGGCTCCTGACTCTGCTTCGGCAGCACCCTCAGGGCTTCCGAGACAGCAGCTCAGACAGGTGGGGTCCACTGCGTGGGGCTGTGCATGAGGGAAGCCACCTTTGAAGAGAACTCCCTCCTGCAGGTCCCGTTTTCGTCAGTGATATTCAGAGGTCACTTAGGAGCCTGTCGTCACTCCCTGGCACTGCTTGCCTGTGCCCCCTCTGCTGCCATTCCAGGCCTTGGGCCTGGGGACAAAGCTGTCCAGCAGTGATCTAGCCCATCACAGAGGTCCCAACAGCTCTCGTGGGAGTCTGTTCCCACAGCAGCTGTGCTCGGTCTGGGCCCGGCCAAGCCTGCCCTCCAGCACCCCGATGGTGAGCTGTGGTCCTGTTTTCGCGGCAGGTGTCCATTCACTCCGTATGGCTGGGGAACAGCATCACACCCCTGAGAGAGGAGGAGTGGGACGAGGAGGAGGAGGAGGAGGCGGACGCCCCTGTGCCTGCGTCCCCACCCACATCTCCAGTCAGCTCCAGGTGTGTGGCGGCCTCTTTATGGATTTGTTTTCCCTTTAGGTTCTGGGGGTTGAATCCAGGACCTTCACAACAGGTTGCATCCGCAGACCTTTTTCTCTTCTTATTTTGAGATAAGGTCTCACTAAATTTCCCAGGTTGGGCCCAAACTTGGGAACCTTCTGCCTCAGTCCCCCGAAGTGCTGGGATTCTAGGCATGCACCACTATGCCTGGCTTGGCCTCAGTTTTTGAAGCGATTTGAAATGTTCCCAGTGGGGCATTGCCTAAGTGCCCTTCTCATCTGCATGTGGAGATCTATCTGTGTCGCATGCCCTGCAGGAAGCATCGGGCGGGAGTCGACATCCACTCCTGTTCACAGTTTCTGCTCGAGCTGTACAGCCGCTGGCTCCTGCCCTCCGGCTCTGCCAGAAGGACCCCGGTCATCCTGATCAGCGAGGTGGTCCGCTCTGTATGTATGCCTTCCCCATTCCCCTCCTGGGAGCATGTGTCTGTGCAGCCCAGCCTCATGCCACACCCCCACGAGCACACAGACGCACAACACACTCCCACACGGTCCCACCTGCCTATACTTGATACACACTGTATGAGTGACACTTGCACACCCCACACTCAGAACCCAGGTGGGAGCCTCACAGACGCCCAGACACAGTATGGTAGGGTTAGTAAAACTGCTGAAGTAACAGACTTCCTACTTCCAAACTGCAGCAGCGGCAGTGGCCCTCTGCAGTATAGGAGAGACAAGGGACAGGTCATTCTGCCTCACGTCCCAGGGCTCACCCTCCTGTGTTCTGTCTCCTCCAGCCCCATCCTGGTGAGAAGCACCAGGTCAAGCAGCTGCCCCAGAGGAGGGTCCTGGGGACTTCAGTCTGCAGCTAGTGTGGACCCCAAGGCCTTTGCCTTTGTGCACTGGAGGTGTCTAAGAAATAATTTTTGAAAACTAGAGTCTTATTTTACATATTTGGGAACATAAAATGTAGATCAGCATTCTCTCTGTTAGCATCCAGTAACTTCTGGAAAATCTCTCGTACACCCAAGAGAAGGAGTTAGAAAGGCCAGTACCACATTGGTGTTTTTAAGGAAGTGCTGACCCATGAGCCCCTGAAAGGTCTGGGGTAGCGGGCATCCTGGGGACACTTCAAGGTTGCTGGTTTAGATGGCGCGGGCTCCAGCCCCAGCTGCCAGCTCGCTCCTGCAAAGCCTGCAGGGGCTGACACTCAGCCAGTGCCCATGGTCAGGTGTGAGGTGAAGAGCTGACCTCTGAGGAGTGTGCGGAGCAAAGAAGAGATGTCAGGACCTTTGTTTCTGAAGCAAATGATCGAGGGTCTCTCTCTTTTCGGGGTTTTCAGGGCCTGTCCCCCACGATGCAGGGCGGGCCTGCCGTTCGGAAGCATAGCCGAGGCAGCACTCCTCGCGGGGCTGCCAGTGATCAGGCGTCCCCACACAGCTCGCCCTATGTATTTGGGGTGTTTGCAGACTTCACAGGACACTCAGGGGCCGGCTCTTGGCTCCACTGTTGAGGTCTCCAGGTTCATATTGGTGTCTTTCCCAGTCAAGGCCCCTGTGAGTTCCCATCTTCTGTTCGCTGCGGATATTAGAGCAAGCCTTGCCCCAGTGGCACTTGCGGCCACGTTCCTCAGAGTCTGGCTCTTCCCCTTCCTGTCTCCATCTTCCATGCATGCAGCTTCTCGTCGTCTCAGACTTGTTCACTGAGCGCAACCAGTTCGAGATGATGTATTCGACACTGACAGAACTGCGGCGGGTACACCCTTCAGAGGATGAGATTCTTGTCCAGTACCTGGTGCCAGCCACCTGTAAGGCAGCTGCTGTCCTGGGAATGGTAAGTGAGCGGTGGCATGGAGGCGGCCTGTGCTGAAGCGCCCCGGGCCTGCTCTGGTTGGGACCTGTGTTGGCCAGATACATCCTGAATTGTACCCTTCGGCCCATGCGAGCCACAGCTCTGGTCAGCTAGAGAGGACTCGGCTCCTGTCGGGGCTGTCCCTCGGTGCCACATCATGTTGTGGCTGAACCAGGTTTGGGGCCTCTGTGCCATTGGTTCTGTGTCATTACAGTTGACTGTCCCCGCAGGACCGCGGCTGTGTGATGGCCTGGGGACAGCACAGTTAGTGGGCACATGCCTGGCCTCTCCATTCTGCCCATGGCCTCGCAGCCCCACTCTCCTCCTCTGATGTGGTCTGGGTGCCCTCCTTTCTCAGCTGACACAGCCTCCTCCAGAGACTCTTGTCACAGTAACCCTGCACGTCCTCTCTCACAGCCTGGGTACCGGAGTCTGCTCCTGGCAACAGGGAGTCTTAGTGCATTCGTGCTGTTGCGGGAAACACCTTAGACCGAGTGACTCACAACCACATGTTCCCTATTCATGTGCTGAGGCCGGCAATCCGAGAGCATGGCGCTGGGGAGCCCATGCCTGAGGAGGGCTGCTGTGCACTGATGGGGAAGGGGTGAACACGCTCCCTTGGCCTGTGACAAGGACACTAATCCTTTGGGGTCCGGCGAATCCCTCAGTGAGTTCCCTGTCACCTGCTGCTGGTTTGCCAGAGGTCAGCCCTGTCCTGGCACACATCACCGTGTGGCAGCCACTGGGTGTACCTTGGGTACACGCACCTCTCTATAGAGTATGGCCTAGCGTATTGGCACTGCCATCAGAGAAGAGCAACTCCAACTATTGGAACTGGTATCCATTTGCTCTTTGTCACATAGCATAGCCCATAGTTGTAATGCTTCTGATTCTGTGTTCCCTAGGATTTGTTTCTATGATAGCACTGGGAACTGTCTTTCTCCATGGACACAGGAGAGGCTGCCTGCCATGTACCAGGCATTGGGGCCACCGACAGGAGCCTCATGGAGGACCTGCCAGGGCTCCCTCCGTATGCCGGTAGCAGTAGCACTTCTGTGGCAGTGATTGCGTTGCCACAGTCCAACCACCAGCCTCTGCTGAGCTGTCCCTCCATCCAGCCTTGTCCACAGCCTGACCCAGTGACAGGACATGACAGGGCTCAGCTCTCACCCCTCCCAGTCACTCCCCATAGGACGGCATCCTGGAGCCTGAGGCACGAGCAGGTATTATCCCTCGCTCGTGGGTGGCCTGAGCTGCCCGGAGCGCAGGGACAGTGTGCTTGTTGCTTACCCTGTGTGAACAGTCTTCAAAGAGGCGCCCTCTGGGTGCTGCCAGGGTGGTGCCAGGCAGCCCGCTTGGTGAGAGGCCTTTTGTTCTCCACGGGGGGCTCTGCAGCTGGCCTGTCATGGTTTTGTGCCCCAACTCAGCTCCTCCAGGCAAAGAGAGATACACCAAGTCAGGGATAAGGATTTTATTTTATTTTATTTTATTTTTATTTTTTTATTTTTTTGCGGCACCGGGGATTGAACTCACAACCTTGCGCCTGCCAGGGCAGGCGCTTAAGGCACTGAGCCAAACTCCCGGCCCTGGATTTTTTTTTTTTTTTTTTGAGGCAGGGTCGCACTATGTAGCTCAGGCCGGCCTTGCGCTCGCGTTGTAGCCCAAGCCGGCCTCGAACTCACAACGCTCCGCCTACCTGAGCCTCCCGAGTGCTGGGATTAAAGGCGTGCACCACCATGCCCGGCTAGGGATAAGGATTTTATAAATGGACCGTAAGGCAGGCTGACAGAGGGGCCCTTTCCCTGTTCTGTGCCCCTGAATGTTCCTCAAGACAGCCGGCTACTGTGTGTCTTCTGCTGTCCTGCTCAGCTGCAGTCAGCATCCTGTGCCCAAGTGTGGTGTTTTCTTTGCTGTCATTGCCCTTGGCAGTAGATCCTGGCATTGTGCTTGCAGAATCAGGCTGAGGATGGGGTTGGGGGCAGTCCTCAGGAAGGTCCACAAAGCCACCTGGGTGCCGTGGGGCCAGCACATGCCGGGGAGGGATGAGAAGGAAGTAAAAGGCAGAGACAGTGGGCTGCAGGCTCCGACAAGAGAGCAGGGTCACTGATGGCCTCTCGTTGCTTTTGTGAGGCCTTGGGCCACCTTTTCCAAGGGTTTGGGGGTTCTGCAAACTCCAGCTATGAGAACTCTGTTCTCCTTAGCTGCACGGTAGCATGGGGACAGCCCTGTCAGAGGCAGGTAGATGGGAGCACATGAGCTGTCCAGCCAGCCAGGCAGCTCGCATCTGTGCTTGTGCCCAGGACAAGGCTGTGGCAGAGCCCGTCAGCCGCCTGTTGGAGAGCACCCTCAGGAGCAGTCACCTGCCCAGCCAGATCGGAGCCCTGCACGGCATCCTGTATGTGCTAGAGTGTGACCTCCTGGACGACACTGCCAAGCAGCTCATCCCTGTCATCAGTGACTACCTCCTGTCCAGCCTCAAGGGGGCAGCCCAGTGAGTCGGCTGGACTGGGTCGGGCGGGGGAGGGGTCTCTGAGTGGACTGAAGTATACACAGCAGGTCCCTGGCCCATAGGAGGCAGGAGCCCAGATGGGCACCCTTCTTGGGGTGGTGGCCGAGGCCAGTGAGACACGAGGCAGAGGGAGCAGAGAGTTGGTATGAGCTTTGGTTGCCATGAGGGGCTGTGTTCCCACAGATCAAGGTGTGTCAGCAGGTGTGCAGCTTGGGGGGGTGGTAGCAGGGAACGTGGCACGCTGGAGGGCACCTCGTCTGGGACAGAGGTGGCATGGGCCTGTAGGGAGGTTCTTATTCTTTGTCCTCCCTGGATGGTGAGCTTCGGGTAAGCAGGACAGCCAGACAGCTGGCCCCTGGCCCCTAGAGTGTGGCCCAGAGGAGTTATGTGCCGGGCTGCAGAGCTCTGAGGATTGGGAGGGGCCAGAGGTGGCTGTGTCCAGGTGGATATGGCAAGCAGAGGTGGGGCCTTGGGGGCTTGGCGGCCTCACATGGGCTCACCTGCTTGGTGGAGAGGGTAGCATGCAGTTCCCCTGTCCACAGTGGCCCCGTAGCTCTGGATTACAAGGTGGCAAGTACTAGGCCCCCGAGAGGCGGAGGGGACTTGCCTGGCCTTGCCAACTATGGGAATGGGGTGGCCTGCACAGGGGTGCAGCATGGGAGACGTGCCAGCTGAGAGGACCACGTATGTTACTGGAGAGGGCAGGGTGCAGGGGTTTGGGGAGTGGTGTGGCCTACAGCTCACAGATGGGCCGGGCCCCTGGGAAGCCATCCCCACTGCAGTAGGAGTGCCTGCTGTGTTAGCCGAGCTTGGTGGTCTCCCCTTTTCAGCTGTGTAAATGTGCACAGCCAGCAGCACGTGCTGGTGATGTGTGCCACCGCCTTCTATCTCATTGAGAACTATCCCCTGGACGTGGGGCCGGAGTTTTCAGCATCAGTAATACAGGTGAGTGGACCCTGCTGGGCTTCCCTTGTAGGATCCCCCAGTGGGCCTGTGGATTTAGAGAAAAGTGAGAACGAAGCTCTTTTTTTTTTTTTTTCCCAGATGTGTGGGGTGATGCTGTCTGGCAGTGAGGAGTCCACTCCCTCTATCATCTACCACTGCGCCCTCCGAGGCCTGGAGCGCCTCCTTCTCTCTGAGCAGCTCTCCCGGCTGGACACTGAGTCCCTGGTCAAGCTGAGCGTGGACCGAGTGAACGTGCACAGCCCGCATAGGGCCATGGCTGCCCTGGGCCTGATGCTTACCTGCATGTACACAGGTGAGCAGTTGTGAGGGCCACCCACTCACAGAGGCCAGTATGGTCGCTATATGCATGGTGCAGTTTCTGTCCGGCTCCCTGAAGGTCCCTGGATGTGGGATCTGAGCCAATGCCATCACCTTGTGAGAGATTCTAGAGCCCAGGGCAGGGGACTGACAGGTGGCTTTCAGGTGCATTGGTGTCAGAATTGCCCCAGCTACTGCGTTGCTGGAGTCCAGTGCTGGGGACTGCATGGGATCCCGGCTTGCCAAGGGCTCAGTCACCTGCTTCCTGGCCCTTGCTGGAGCTCCGTTAAATTCCTGTGCACAAGCCTCCATCTGCAGAGCTGTTTGACTTTCAGTCATGTAACCTCTGGCACTGCTGTTTCAGGAAAGGAGAAAGCCAGTCCAGGCAGAACCTCAGATCCTAACCCTGCTGCCCCGGACAGCGAGTCCGTCATCGTTGCCATGGAGCGGGTGTCTGTTCTCTTTGATAGGTGAGAAGTGCAGCCTATGCTGTGACTGGCTACTGTCCTCAAGCTGGACCCAGCAGCAGTGGCCCTCATGCATGTCCACATGTCCAGTTGACCCTGCCTGTGTCCCACCATGCTTCCCTACCACACTCTGGTCCTACCTGGCCCCACACAAGGGTGGTGCCAACCACCTTCAAGGCAGCCCTCGCTTCCTTTCTCTCCTGGAGGCCTGGGGTAAGGCCTGGGGGCTTGAGCAGTCAGTGATAGAAACGCCCTTCACCATGCTGCCTTTTGTGAGCCAGCACACATGGCACTCGGGGGCTCTGTGGGAACAGCCCAGAAAGAGTGAGGCTGTGACAGGATGTGGCTTCGTATGCCAGTTTTGGAGAGTGTTGCACCCCTTGAGGATGAAGCCCCGTGCTTCCCCTCAGACCACCTGGTACCAGAAACCCAATAGGGCCTGTCGTGCTGCCCTGCCCATGCAGTCTGGCCAGTGGGAAGCCACCTGGCTGTCTCAAGCACACTCAGGGACCTGGCCTATGCCCTGCGGCCAGTGAGGTCCTCTGCATAACTGTTTCCACACTGAATTGGAGAGTGAGCTTTGCAGCCGTGCTGCCGCCACCAGGGTGGCTGTCCATGAGCCAGGCATTCAGCCAGCTGCTGGGGGCCCTCAGGGAGGTGTGGGCAGTGCACAGGTGCACCCTCAGTTGAGACCTTCCAGGCAATGGGCAGGCCAGCTGAGAGGACAGGTTAGTTGGGCACACATATGGGAGGCTTTGCCAGCCTCTGGGCCACGTCCCACGTCTCGATCGTATGCTGAGGCCATGCAGGCACAGGTAGGGTGGATGCTGGTCACCGTCTCCTCATCAAAAAGGATGCTGTCAAGGGCACATTTTAGGATCTGTGGGAAGATGAATCACCAAGAGCACAGACAGGTCCAGGTTTGAGAAAAAAGAACTCTTGGTTGACAGCACATTAGACATGTAGAGTTGAAAATACCATGCAGCATCTGGACGTGGAAAAGGCACCTCCCCATGCTGTCCCTGCTCGTTCCTCTACGTGGCCTGCACTCGCCCTGCACCACCGCCTGCACCTGTGTACTACATGTTTGTCCTTACTCCATAGGAGGGGGACCTCTGAAGAGTGAAGTTTTGCCTTTTTGTTCAGAATTCACACCCTAGCTCCTTCTCCGTCCCTGCTTCACGTCAGCACTCCCAGACAGGGCCGGGTGAGCTGGGGGCTGGTGGGGCTCTGACCTGCTCCCCTCCCTCCAGGATCAGGAAAGGCTTCCCTTGTGAAGCCCGGGTGGTAGCGAGGATTCTGCCGCAGTTCCTGGACGACTTCTTCCCACCCCAGGATGTCATGAACAAAGTCATTGGAGAGTTTCTGTCCAACCAGCAGCCATACCCACAGTTCATGGCCACAGTTGTGTACAAGGTGAGCGTATCTGTATGGGCTGGGGCCAGGGCCAAGGTGGAGTCAACCCCAGGCTTCTGGCAGCAGGGCCAGACTTCTTCCCAGGAACAGGTGGCCCTGGGAGTGCAGGTGCCACTCCCTCCGCCTGACCTGCTCAGGTGCCACGTGCCTTCCCAGGTATTCCAGACTCTGCACAGTGCCGGACAGTCGTCCATGGTCCGGGACTGGGTCATGCTGTCTCTGTCCAACTTCACGCAGAGGACCCCAGTTGCCATGGCCATGTGGAGCCTATCCTGCTTTTTCGTCAGTGCATCCACCAGCCCCTGGGTGTCGGCCATGTATCCTTCCTGGGTCCCCACCCAAGGCCAGCTCCTGCCTGCCGCCAGTCCTCAGCATTCTGTTGCAGGCGTCTAGGTTCAGGTGGTGGTGAAGGCTTGGAAACCTATGCTCTGCAGAACCCCTGAGGTCAAGACAGCCCAGGGTTGTGAAAGGTTGACGGGAACACAAAGCAGGAGGCCCAGCCCTTGGCAGCAGCGGGGTCAGGGTGTGGAAGGAGTCTGAGCTGGGCGGGGCAGGGAGGTGGGGCAGTGGCTGCCCATCTGCTCTGGTCGGGTCACCACGCTGCCGCTGCCACCACTGGGTGGATCCACACTGCTTCTCATTAGCTCTGGTCATTGTGCTGTGTTCGCCCTCCAGGGGAGAGGCGTGAATAAAGACTCTGCCCCAGCTGCCAGTGCTGCGGGCCAGGAGTTCCCCTCTAGCTAGTCTCCCCCAGACAGACCACAGGAGCCTCCGAGCAGCACGGCTGTGCTGTGCTGACGGTACAGTCTCACACAGCCCACCCGGGAAGTTGGGCAGCTGGGCAGCTGGGCCAGCTCTGCCCTCCCTGCAGCGAGCAGCAGCCAGGTGAGTGGTGCAGTGCAGAGTGCTCAGAGAGTGGGCCAGGGAGCACCCTGGTAGCCAGGAGACAGTGGGGGTGGCCACTACTTCTGGTGCTGTCCAGGCTGTTCTCTGCTGCCCTGGTCGCCCGGGCTTCCCTGGGCCATTTTTAGGCCTGGGTGGGAGGAGAGTGAGGGCATCTTCCCTGCTTTCCGGTGTTCTCCTTGACCCCTCTGTCAGCCTTCCACATGTCATCAGCCGGATGGGCAAGCTGGAGCAGGTGGACGTGAACCTTTTCTGCCTGGTTGCCACAGACTTCTACAGACACCAGATAGAGGAGGAGCTCGACCGCAGGGCCTTCCAGTCTGTGTTTGAGGTGGTTGCGGTGCCGGGGAGCCCGTACCACCGGCTGCTGACTTGTTTGCGAAATGTCCACAAGGTCACCACTTGCTGAGCTTCCGTGGTGGCAGAGGCCCGGAGGAGGTGGCTGCTGGGACCAGAGCCTCTGGGAACCTGAGTGAGCCCTGCTCTGCCAGGGCCCCAGGGTCGCTGCAGACTTCTGTTTGTGTCACACAAGGTGGTCTGGTGGTGTGTGCATTTCTGCCCCCGTTACAGAAGTGCCGTTTGCAGCAAGGGCTGTTGCAGGGAACATGCAGCAGATTGGGGTCGAGCCTGAGTCCTGGGCTGGTGACCGTGCGGTCAGCAGGTGTTGTCCCTCTCCTAGTGTTCACCTGTCCACGTCGCAGGGTTGCGGTGCCCATGTGTAGAGCAGGAGCCCTGGCCTCTCTTTCCCACAGACAGATGTCCTGCCGTGGGCCACAGGGCTCTCCCTGCGTCTCCCAGTGGGGTCTGCTGGCACACCCGTGTCTTGACGCTGTGGTGCGTGGTGAGTCAGGCCAGGGGGGCCAGGCGCCCAGTGCCAGTCTCCCTTTCTCTGTTTTCTTCTCAGGACTTAAAATTTAATTCTATCAGTAAAGAGATTAATTTTAATGTAACGCTTCCTATGCCCGTGTACAGTGTGTGACTCGCAAGGCTTGTGCTGCATGCGACAGCATCTGTGGACGTGGATGGGCCCTCCGGCCGCCGCTCCCTTCCCGCAGCCCCCTGCTGCACACACTCCCTTCCTGTGTGCTCTGTGTAGCTGGAATGGAGGGAGGTGTCAGCGTCCAGGGCCTGACTGAGCACCGAGCAGGGTGCCCACCTCCGTGTCCATCATGGGGCCCCTCCTCGGGCACGGACGGCGCTCACGTTCACTCACAGGAAAGGCCTGCAGCCTCCAGCGCCTGTCCAGCAGCCAGGACCATGGTGTGCATAGCAGCCAGTGTTAGGCGTACCGTCCCTGGCCTCCTGTACACAGTTGGGCCCTGATGGGTGCCTGGCCTGCAGCCTCAAGACGTCACTCAGCTGAGCTCTGACGAGATGTTTTGTGTGAGCTCCTTGTGGTCAAGGGCAAAGCATAGTGTCTCCTCATGCGCGTGCCTCCCTCAGCCTAGGAGAGCGCGCATCTGTGTCCATCCGAGCGCAGGGATGAGGCTCATTCTCGGTCATATGGAGATGGGATGGTGAGGAGCGGGAGGGTGCGTGTCTGGTCACCTGTGGCCTGGAGACAGCCCTGCTTCTACCCCAGGCCCCGGATCCCTGGACTCACTTCGGGTTTCCATGCCCAAACGGCACGTGGTTTAAATGGAAGTGAGCCTGGATGGCAGGGCTCCCTCAGTGCACTCTCTGCCTTGGTTTGGAGCTCTGCCCACTGTGCGGCAGGGCCGGGGCGTGCCCAGCTGGCTGGGTCATGAGGTCAGTATCAGCTGCACGTGGTTGGTGAGGAGCACATGGAGCTGATTCCAGTCTGCCAATGGGGAGACCTTTCAGCTTGTCATGTTAGCTAGCTTCATGTCAGTCTGCAGTGCCTCCTCGAGATCCCAAACTTGCTCTGTCCTCTCCTGCCATGGGGTGCAGGGTCGCCCATGGGGAACCCCTCCTGGCTAGCATGAAGCTTTTCCTGCCAGCCCCAGCAGAGGCCTCAACTAGCCAGGACCAACTCATCCTGGTAGTCAGCAGCTCAGATGGTAGAAATAGATCCAGTTTGGGGGAAGACTGTAGGCAAACTGCTGGATTTTAACAAGTAGTAAGAAAGTCACTGATTCTCCCTTATTGATTTGGGGCTCCTCTTTCGCATCCGAACTCTCCCCTAGAAAACTGCTCAAAGTGTTTGGGAACTGCAGGAAAGTTCTGTGCCCCACCCCCATTTTGTCCCAGCAGCTGAGGCAGATGTATTTCAGGCCTGACATTGCTCCTGGCTAGATGTTTACATTGTAAGAAATAACACTGTGAGCCGGGCGTGGTGGCGCACGCCTTTAATCCCAGCACTCGGGAGGCAGAGGTAGGCGGAGCGTTGTGAGTTCGAGGCCGGCTTGGGCTACAACGCGAGCGCAAGGCCAGCCTGAGCTACACAGTGCGACCCTGCCTCAAAAAAACCAGGGCCGGGAGTTTGGCTCAGTGCCTTAAGCGCCTGCCCTGACAGGCGCGAGGTTGTGAGTTCAATCCCTGGTGCCACAAAAAAAAAAAAAAAAAGAAAGAAATAACACTGTGAATGTGAAATTTGGAGCCATTCCCCTTGGAATTCTTATCAGTGGCTTGACATAGAGTTTAATAGGCCACCTCTTGTTCACCCTGTGATCTTAGTGTGGGGGCTGGAACCCAACTCTGGCCGTAGACAGCAACCCAAAGATCTGTGTGCTCCAGGGCATAGAAGTTTATAAGTAGAGGTCTGTCCACCTGTGTACAGGTGTGCGTACCCACACTTGGGTTTACATGCATGTGCACCCCTCAAGTCATACACGCCAGCCCTCTGAAAACGCCTGTGTCGTGTCTTTCTGGAACCTGCGTGAAGTTGCCGCCTGACTACAACACCTACAAGTGCAATTGGATAAGCAGGGGTCCCTGATCAGAAAGGTCCCATGGAGAAAGCAGTCCGCCTGACCAGCTCTGCACAGGGGATCAAGACCCCATCGAGTTCCTCCAAAGCTGTGGACCCCCAAATTTTATTGGAAATGTCATTTTGATTATCAGGTTTTTGTGGGGAGGCAGGGTAGTATTTTTGTTTTCTTGCTGGTACTATCAGGAAAGATTTTAATGAAACCAGGGTAGAATTATTTGGCAATGCACTTAAGCATATTTCTTCTCCAAACTGTGCCTCCATTCCATTACTGGCCCCGCTGACCCATGGAGGTGACTTTCCAGCTAGCTGCAAGTGCCCTTTATCGTACTCGTGGTTTCCCTGCACTGGACCCATCAGGAGGAAGAGTGGCGTGGAAATGCCCCAGACACCCAGAACGTACCCACCAGCGAGCCCCTCCCGCGGAGCTGCAGTGTCCCTGCCTGCAGCTCACCCTGTGGGTGGGTGGTCACACAGCAATAACTGTCTGTCTCTCGGCTGCCTGGCGTGGCGCGTGGGGCTGGCGTGGGGCTGGCTCTGCGTGCTTATCAAGTGGAACGAGTTCCTCTTGCTCCCCGCGAGTGTCTTTCCCCATCAGCCTCTGCACGTGGGCTTGTCCCTCCCTCTCTGCACAGGGACCAGAGCTGTTGGTGGGAGTGAACTCGGTGTCCCCTGGGAGTGGTGTGTGGGAGCAGAAAGGCCCAGAGAGCTGCTGAGGCTGGGCAGAGAGCTTGAGGTGGCACAGAAGAAAAGGACCGTCCCTTGTTTGGCCTGGAGCTGTGTGTGGGGCAGGAGGGACTCAGAGAGCCACGTGTCCACAGAAGGTACCTGGAAGGTTCAGGGCCATCTTCCCCGTGTGCCTGTCACGTTTAATGCCATTTCAGAAGCCCTTCCCCCAAGTGTTTCAGGGAGCAGATCTGGCGCTGCGCGTGGGCAGCGGAAATCTGCTTGTGGGCTGCAGCTCTGACTCGGGGGCATCCGTCCAGGCTGTAAGCAAGTGGGCTGTGGGCTGTGGCTGTGATGGGCATGTCCCGGAGCCCCGCCCAGCCCTGACTGTCCACTTTTGAGAGGAAGGACTGGCCTAAGATGGATATTTAAATTTTTTTAACTGCTGCAAATGTTGTATATTCAAATTAAAGGAATAATCAAACTATCTGTTGTTGCTGTGTGGGACTTGCTCTGCTTACGGAGAACTGTTTCCCCTCTGTCCAGTGAGGCCGGCACTGCCCGCAGCCCTCTGACATGGCGGGCCAGGCAGCGTGAGCAAGTGCAGAGCGGGCTGGGCTGGGACCCTGGCTTACTGGGTACCTTGCGGCACAGCAAGCGTGGCTTCCAGAGCCCTGGTGGTTCCCGGCGCTGCAAGCTCATCTCAGGGGCCTCCCCGTGGGCTTGCCCTGCCTCCACAGTGGTTCCAGGTCACGAGAAGGGTGGAGAGGGCTGTGTCCCCTTGCAGATCCAGCCCTTCTGCTTCACTGACCATTAACAGCCATGCTTCTGACACAGCTGGACATTGCTGCCCCGTCCTTTTCAGCTTGTCAGCCTTCCCCTGTGGAATACCTTCTCCCAGAAGTCAGGCTTAACAGGGCCACCTTCCTTCCAGCTTGCCGTGTCCTCCCGAGGCTTGGTGGTCTAGGTGGTAGTGATCTGGGGCAGGGTGCACATATTCCTGATGGCCCCCATGGCTGGTACCAGGAGGGAAGGCAAGGGCTGAGATAGCCAGATGGAAGCCCTTGTGGTGCTCGGGTCCCCTTTCTCTGTTCGGGATGGTGAGCGCTCAGCTGGGGGACATCCCATGAGGTTTCGCTGCCCCCTCGGTTGCTGTAAGCATTGATGAGGTGCAGGGGTCACTTCACCTGCCTGTATCCGTCTCCTCATTGGTGACAACTCCAGGGCCTCAGTGCCTCGCCCTTCAGCACTGCCTGTGTTCTGGTCACTTCAGGGAAATGACACCTCTTCCTGTCTGGGTGTGGAGAGCCAGACCCTGGCACTCCTGGCCAGCATAGCCGGGGTTTCCAGAAATGGCCCCGTCCCAGTGGAAAGCACCCCTTGGCAGGACTGCCCACAGCATACCGCGCACTACAGTTGTATGCGGAGGGCAAGAACCTGTCTGCCAGTTTCTTGTCAGACAGGCGTCGGGGAACGCCGCTTCTCCTGCCCCTTGCTGGGCTTGCACTCGGTGCCTGCAATGGTGTTTGTTTCCAGCCATGACCACTGGGCTCTGGAAAGCATTCTGAAATAATTCCCCAAGTGAGGAGTCGGACACTTCCCTCCTCTGCAGTGACGAGGAAGTGGCCGGGTGAGGTGAGTACCAGGGCCACAGCTCTGTGCTTCCTGGGGGCACACAGAAGGGACTAGGTGCCCCGCTGGCCTATTGCAGCCGGGGAGCCTGGGAATGGTGCCCCAAACACGGCAGCCTGGGGGCCCCTGTCTGATCCAGGAGCACCACGGCTGTTGTCCAGGTCTCTGGGTGGGCAGAGGCACCTGGGTCCAGTCTGCCACCTTCCTGGAACCCTCAGGCATCTGCAGTCCACTCAGCCCCTTAGCCTGCTCCCAATCTACTCGGGCGGCTAGCCCGCTGGAGGGCTCCCTCCCTGTCATGGTCCAGAGGGGACAGCATTCAGGCCATAGGCTTCAGATGACGCTCTCGGCTCGAGATCGGGGTCTGACCACAGGGGCAGAGGACTACAGCGAGTGGTGTGGGAGGATGGCAATGCCCAGCACACAAGCTGGGCATAGTCTCCCTGCCCTCCATGTTGGACTGGGCAGGCCAGTCCTGAGAAGCACAACCCTTCGCACCCCCACTGAGATGGTAGCCCTCCCTGTCCCCGCACTGCTGGGCAGCTCTGGCTTCTACCTGGGCCCTGCTCCCTCCCAGCCGGGCTGCCCCCGCACTGCCACCAGCCCTGCCACACACAATCACATACACTGCCTGCTTCCCGGCAGCGGCTTAGGTCTCGGTTCTCCGGCCTCCACATCCCCCATTCCACCAGCACAGGCTCAGCTCAGGGCTCCAGGGGCCTGGCTTCCCCCTCCACGGCTTCCTCTGGTAGCCCAGGCCCCGCACTCCTTCCCCAGTCAGGCCTGGTTTTCTGCAGCAGGGAAGCACCATCCAGAGGAGATTGAGACCCAGAGAGAATAGGCCTCCCTCTGTCCAGCAGGGGACCAGGCTGGACCCAGCGCTGTGCCTGGGTCTCAAGGATGCTCCTCCCGAGGCCTGACTGCTCCTCTCCCTGCAGGTGCTGCTGGGCGCCCAGCCCCGGGCCCTCTGCCTTCCAATTCCGCAGTGACTAAGGGTCCCAACAGGCCATGCAGCTGTGCCAAGGTATGGAGCTCCGCCCCTAGGGGACTGGACACCTGGGGGCTTGGCCCAACTGGTTGGCCAGCCTGGTTCATCTTGGGGAGGCCCAGGCAAGGGCTCTGCTTTGGAAGGCGCCTCAGAGGGCACACTGTGGGTGTCCCAGCCCGGGAAGGAAAGGTCGGAACCCTTCTCCACAGGGTTCTTCCTGGAAAGTGGCGCTGCCACCTGTGACCACCAGAATTCAAGCAAGCAGGGGAGTAGGTGCCCCTGGAGCTCTAAACCCCCAAGGGGAGTCTTGGGAACTCAATTAGGGGGAGATTGGGGCACCACTGTCTCCCCAGGGCCCCTCAGCCAGCACCGCACTGGGTGGCTCACCGTCCTCCAGCCCAGTGCAGAGATGAGAAACAGTGGCCAGTGGCTCTGAGTCAGTGGAGCCCTGGGCTGTGCTTGCCCACCTTCCCTGTGTGGGGGTGCACATATCCTGCCTCTGTCCCCAAAGTCACAGCTGGGGTGGGACAGAGAGATGAGTCCCCAGCCTCCCACAGTTCAGAGCCTGTGCCTGAGGAGCAGGGCTTGGAGGAGTGGGGCTCTGGGTCCTGGGGACTGAGTCAGGCCCCACACTGGGCTCAGGGGCAGCAAGCCCACAGGCCAGCAGTGGGCCCATGTCGGCCAGTGTGGAGGGTGGGAGGACCCGCTGCAGGAGAAGCCGTAGACTGCACAGTGCCGGGCAACAGTGGGCCTTTGTCTCAGAGAGGAAGGGAGTCAGCTTGCCTACCCCTGGGCCCATGGAGAGGCACAGCAAGCTGTCCAGGGGCTGCTGGGCACGGGGACTCCCCACACTAGGGGAGCCTGATGGCAGCCTGGGGCCCTCCCACACTGGGACAGGCCAAGGAGGACTAGTAGCCACCCACTGTCCCCTACTGACCAGGGAGTTTCAGCCTGGGTATGGGTGCAGGAAGGGACTCTCCCTCGGAGGGGAGGAGTCCCACCAGAAGAGTGGAGTGCCAGGGCCTTCCTGGTCTGTCCAGTGTGGGGGGCCTAGGGCTCTGCGCATGCGTTCAGTGTTTACCTCTTCAGTACTGGCTGACTGTGTCCTGGGCCAACGTGCTCCCTCTGCAGCTCTCCCAGCACCCGGGCTCACCTACCCCGGCTCCTTCCGCCAAGGTCCCCACTGATCTGCTGGCGTTCAGTCCCTCAGCCCCACAGAGGTGTGAGCCCTCGCCCCAGCTTCGCCCTCACACTCACCTTCGCCCTGCCACGTGTGTCTGGCTTGCACCCTCCTACCATGTCCATCTTGGTGTCCTGGTCTGGCTGGCCCTTCTCAGAGTCATCCTGTGATGCGTTCTCCATCTCTGCCCACAGCTTGCCTCTGCCCTCCAGTGCTGTCCCGCTGTCCCCAGCCTGTGCTCAAAGTCAGTGTCCAAGTCCCCTAGCAGGCACCACAAGCAGGGGTTGGCTCTGGTCAGCTTGGGTCCTGAGTGTCTCCAGGACTCAGGCCAGTGGGTTTGGTGGGTAGAGCGAAAGTAGTACAGGACAAAGGTGGGAGAGGGGACCGCGTGCTCCCCGCTGAAGCCTGGGGCCCAGCCTCCACCAAGGAGTCCAGTCATCAGGCAGCCTCAGCCTGCCCGCCTGGCTGCCCTGCCGCACCTCCCTGTGACCACGCCGTCCTCCTGTACCACCCCACTGCCTGTGGGCTGCCCTCGCCCCTACCTCAGACCCGGCTGGCACCGCTGAAGCTCCTCTCTGCACATGGCGCAGGCAGCCGAGGCCTGTGGGCCTCTGGGAGGGAGGCAGGGCTGGGGCCAATACCAGGTTTGGGCCCAGCGCTCGCTGCAATATTGATGGCCCGTCAGTGTGGCCCTGATTCCTGTGCTTTCAGTTAAAAGGTTTCTGTTGTTGTAGCTTATGCAGTTGCTCTGTTGCTATGGAAACGTGACATCAAAATGACGTTTCCCGTTTAAAAGCTTTTAACTAAATTCCTGCCTGTCAGATGTAGGCCCCATTTTGAGCTTGGAGCTGCCTAGCAAGCTAGCGTGGCGCCTCCCGCCCATGGTGCCTGGGCTGGGCCCGGGGCCCCGCCTGAGCGCTGTCCTTAACCCCACAGGTGCCTCCAGCATGGCGGCAGCCGAGGTGCCAGGCTACCTTGTGTCTCCTCAGACGGAGAAGCACCGGCGGGCCCGCAACTGGACGGATGCCGAGATGCGCGGCCTCATGCTTGTCTGGGAGGAGTTCTTCGACGAGCTCAAGCAGACCAAGCGCAATGCCAAGGTGTACGAGAAGATGGCCAGCAAGCTCTTCGAGATGACAGGCGAGCGACGGCTGGGTGAGGAGATCAAGATCAAAATCACCAACATGACCTTCCAGTACAGGTGGGCAGTGTGGCGGCAGGCGAGGGCGGTCACCCAAGCTGGGGCCCCACTCCGATAGCCAGCCTCGGGGACCGTTCCTGCAGCTTCCCCGTGGGGAAATGGGGAAGCAGGCCAGCAAGTACAAGAAGCGGGTGGGGACCCCTGAGGTGGCGGGGACTACCGGTGACTTCCTGTCGCTGGGTTGTGGCTCCAGAGATGCATAGCAGACCTAAGGCAGTACCCTGGAGAGACACCGCCTCTGAGCTACACCTCCCCATCCCACCCCAGAGGACTACTGGTTGTCACCAGGGGGTCAGAAGCCTCCCTACAGATAGGAAAACTGAGGCTAGAAGGAGAAGGAAACTCAGTTCCCAAGCCTGTCCCGTCCTGACCCTCCAGGACTTCGGGCTCTTGCTGTGTGCCCAGCATGCGGGCAGTGCTCCTGCTTGTTTGTGGGGAGGAAGTAGGTAGTCCTGGTCTGGCTCGTCTCTGGCTCCACGCATCCCAGCTTAGCTGGCTTTGCACTGAGGGGTCCTGGAGGAGACCAGAAGGAGCGGCTGTGGCCCTAGACACCGAGCACCCCACCACACAGTGACCCCTGGGCAGGCTGGGATCGTGGGCTTACAGGCATGAGGAGTCTTGTGTGGAGTGAAGGTCACAGTGGGGGTGAAGGTCGTGGGTGTGGGGAGGGTCGCAGCAGGAGCTGCAGGCCATGGGGGAGACAGCGGCTGAGAGCATCGGCCCATAGGTGGCCTGGGGCTGCCATGGTAGGGGACCCTGTCCCAGGGGAGTCTCACAGCAGTCCTGGGGTGCAGGCATGTGGGCTGGTGCAGATGGGAGGCCAGGGGCAGAGGACGACCCATAGGCTCCCCTGCTGCACCCCAGGGGAAAACCAAGCCCCCATACACTCACAGGTGAGGGCCAGTGTAGCGTAGTGTAGGAAGTTGCACCCCACCCCTCGTTCCCGGCCACCCTGGGAGCCCAGAGTGGCCAGCAGGGCCTGGATGAACCTGAGGCTCCATTTTGAGTTGTGCTAACTAAACTTTCAGGCCCTAGAGGAGCAGGTCCCAGGCCTGGCCCTGTGGGAGGCCTGTCTCTGACCCTGGCCTGGAGCCAGAACCCATTGCCTGGAGTCCTTTAGTGCAGATGATGTTATATTTGACATTAGGGCTGAGATGTGAGCCTGGTGGCCACAGCGGCGGACATGCAGGTGGTGGCTTGTGACCTGGCCTGCCCATCCCCTGGTCCCATTCAGACATGCAGTGAGCAAAGGGCCCCTGGGTCGGGGGAGGCCGTGCTGTGGAGACCCAGCCCCCTCAGCTCAGTGATTCAGAGTGGGGCCTGGCGTGCTCCGATTGGTGTCTGGCTGGGTTATTCATTATTCATCCTGAAAGCCTCCCTCCGCGTCCCAGGGGAGGGATCTGTCTCCACTCCTGGCCAGGCGTGAAGCTGGGAGATGAGGGGTACAGTCAGGCCGGGGCGCATGGCACTCCTAGCTTGGGAAGCAGGTGCCCTCCGTGACTTCCCACGGCTAATGTCGTCAGTCTTGCTCACTGAGGGGAAACCGAGGCATAGAACTGGAAAGGGTCTTGCTACTTGGTCCTTCACAGGCTGAAGCTTCAGCTGGGTGACCAGGTCTTTATCTCCCCACCCCACCGTCTCTGCTGCAGATAGTTCTGTTTTTTTCTCACAAGACCTTTCTACATATTAAGGTTGTCTGGCTAAGGAAGTGTGAGAGGGTGGCTGGTTCCATGGAGCATCCCAGGCTGGGCACAGCGTCCCCATCTCCAAGGATAGGGCTGGCTTGAGGGGGCAGAGAGGGTGGGTACCGTGGAAAAGCCTGGGTGGAGGCTGGCGTGGACACCAGGTGGACAGCTCACATTTCCCTCTGCAGGGGAAGTAAGTGCCCACTGTTGGGAAGACAGAGCAGCCTGGGTCCTGCTCCGTGTGACCTGTCCCTGGCTCTCTGCACTGTCTGCAGCCAGGCAGTGGCCCCTCCTTGCTGGCTGTGCCCGCTTACAGGGAGGGGGTTCTGCACTCTGCCAGCTCATTACCTTCGGTGCTCACTACAGGCAGGGAGTACCGTGGAGAGAAGGGACAGTCAGCCTTGAGGGCATGGGCTGGTCCCCTGGGAGCCCTGGGTTCCAGGAGCCGTTAGGCCTAGCAGGACAGAGGTCCCCCAGCCAGCCCTTTGGCCTCATCCCTGGTTGGCCCAAGCTGCCCTGCCACCCTGGGGCCTGGTCTCCCTGGCCCTTGCCTCACCAGGATTGGGCCCCCTTGAGGCAGGACCCGCTGTAGGAGAAGACGGAAGGCCAGCCAGGGAGGGCTTGGGACAGGGCAGCTCCATGCAGAGCGCAGGGGAGCCCCGCAGGCCCAGCCCCATCGCTGCTGGGCACCCGCAGATTCTCGGGCTGAGCAAGTGACAGCAGCACTCCCAAGCTAGAACCCAATGCAACTTCCGATCCCATCCAACCACGGGTGATGCCGGAGGCCAGCCTGCTGCTTGCCAGGCGCTGTTTTATTGAATCTCCTCTTCAGCATTGTGAGGGGGCTTCCTCCTTCATCCCCATTTTACTGATGCAGAAATGGAGGCCCAGAGAGGTTAATGAACCTGCCCAGTGCTATGGACGCTGCAGCCTGCTCCTGCGATCCTCTGTCCCTGAGGTGTCCTCTCTAGAAAGCTGTGGCTGTCAGCGTGTGATATCTTACCGGTCTAGTGTAAGTTTGTCAGAATAGCTTATTATTGCGGGGTAACTTGTGTAAGAAGCAGTATACATTCATTAAGAAGAGTTTAGAAACCACAGAAAAGCTAAAAGAAACCACAGGAGCCAACTCGAGGTTCCAGCACCCACAGCTGCCCTTCCTGTATTTGGGACGTGTGCCCCCTTCCCTCCCTGCCAGGGCCTCGAGCCTGCTGGACAGCGCTCTCCACTGAGCCGCCCGCAGCCCCATGACTCTCCGTGCTGGAGGCTGTGCACATCCCGGAGCCTCGCTGCTCTGAGTCCACTGCCACCGGGACCTAGAACCTGGCCGATTTTGCTGGGCAGCCCGTGCTGGCCGCAAGTGGCTCCTGCCTGTGCCATCATGGGTGCCCAGGGGTCCCCGAGCCCCTGTGTGTCCCTCTGCTGAGGGGCCGGGCGGGACGGGCTGGGACCAGCTGTTTCTCACCCTTGGCTCTTGTGTCTCTCGTTTCAGGAAATTAAAATGCATGACAGATAGCGAGTCGGTCCCGCCGGACTGGCCCTATTACCTAGCCATTGATAGGATTCTGGCCAAGGTCCCCGAGGCCTCTGAGGGCAAAGTGCCGGATGGCCAGCAGCCGGGGCCCTCCACATCCCAGACCGAGGCGTCTCTGTCGCCGTCCGCTAAGTCCACCCCTCTGTACTTACCGTATACCCAGTGCTCCTACGAAGGCCGCTTCGAGGACGATCGCTCCGACAGCTCCTCCAGCTTACTGTCCCTTAAGTTCAGGTAGTGTGCGTGCGCGCGCTCTCTCCCTCCTGCCTGGGGCCTTGCCCGCCCTGCCCTGCCCTGCCCTCCCCGGCCCAGCCTGGCCCAGTCCACCCGAGCAGCTGGGCCAGAGCAGTAAGGGTGGCCACCTGGCACGATGTCGTCGTAGTTGCTGCCCCCCCAGGCCCAGGCCGGCCTCAGACAGCAGACCATGCTTGTCTCCCTGCACTCCCCTGCTTAGCTGTATGGGAAGTTCCTTGACCTCTCTGGCCTCAGTCTTCCACCTGTGAAATGGGGATCAATCAGAACCTTCCTGGGAGAGGGCTGGGAGTGTCAGGAGAGAAGACACAGGGCCTGGCCCCACGTGTGCCTCCCTGCCTGCCAGCACCCCACACAGGTCCTGCCTTTCCCCCGTCACCCTAGGCTTCTGCTGCTGTGCCTAGGCGTCAGACTGCATGCAGGACAGACAGCCAAAGGTGTGGGGACAGGGAGCCCAGAACAGGCACCTCAGAGGAAGGGACATTGAGTGTGGGCTTTCCGGGTAAGGTAGGGTTGGCCAGGTGAAGAGAACGGGAGGAATGTGGCTTCGAGTTGTGGTCTGTCTCTGTGCCCAGTCTTCAAGTCTGTCTGAAGGGTGGTAAGGTGAGAAGGACTCCCCCCAGCACCCCTTCCCTGGAGAGTTCTCAGCCGTTGATCCTAGACAGATGCCCCTTTGCTCAGCCAGCCTGAGTTAGCAGGAGGCCTGAGGGGCAGGGCCTGCTGTCCCTGGGATGAGGAGCCCAGTTCCAGACTCTGCTGCTAGCACGCTGCACGGGGCTGTGACCCCTGAGGCTGGCTGGTCACCTGAAGCTCTGAGCGCCGGCCCAGGCGGAGCTGGAAGGTGGGCTCAGGTGGGCTCTGGCGATGCTGTGGAGACCACAGGCCAGCTCTTCCCATCTCCCTGGTCCCAGGGAGGGAGCTGCCACCACCCCCATTATCCGTCTTCCTGCCTCCCCACCCCAGGATACGGTGGTCTCCATGTGCTAGGAGATAGGACTCAGGCCTGGGCCCTCCATCTGGCATCTGTGCGCCCACCTGTCCAGGCCCGCCAGAGCGTGTCTCTGCTCCCGAGGCCTTCTGCTGCCACCTGTCTCCCCCTGGGATAGGCTGCTTCATGCCTGGGCCCCACTTGGTTCGGGCCCACTGCCTGCAGAGCTCAGCAGCCGGGCTGCTCCCTGGCCACAAGGTCTGGGTTGTCACCAGGTTGCCTGCAGGGCCCCACAGCTGGCGGTAGCTGTGGCCCCCTTCTCACCTCACAAGCAGGGGCTTGGCTCCCTGAGGCCTCAGTGGTTGACTGGTCAGGACGACCCAGGCCGTGACCGGCTCATCCACAGCCACTGCCATCCCACAGGTCAGAGGAGCGACCCGTGAAGAAGCGCAAGGCACAGAGCGGCCACCTGCAGAGGAAGAAGCTGCGGCTCCTGGAGGCCATGCTGGAGGAACAGCGGCGGCTGAGCCGCGCCATGGAGGAGACGTGCCGCGAGGTGCGCCGCGTGCTGGACCAGCAGAACATCCTGCAGGTGCAGAGCCTGCAGCTGCAGGAGCGCATGATGAGCCTGCTGGAGAAGCTCATTGCCAAGTCCAACGGCTAGGCAGGCCGGGCCGCCTGGGGACCTGGAACGCAGGCCAGGGTGCCGGCCACTCCAGTTTGAGCATCCTAGAGCACTTCTCCAGGAGTAACTTGCAGTGATCCTTGAAACGGCTTTTGATATTAAACATGCACTTTTCAGTATGGCCTGGAAGCAGGATTGGTGCTCTCTGGCTCGGAGGGGCTGCACCGGGGTGATTGCCCGCACGTGGCCATTTGCAGAGGAGGCTGCCGTGTCCTCCTCAGCTCTACCCTTGGTGCTGGTGCTAATGTCACCTCCGACCTCAATGCAGAGTCTGAGCACTTTCTGGTGGCCTTTCCTTTGCCTGTGAGCAGTGCAGCTGTGGCCACAGCCTCTTGGGGCATGTCACTGTACAAGCAACCACGTCTGCTCCTGCACACCCTAACCCTGTTCCTTGCCCTCGCTCCAGCCCTGCGGATGTCATAGCAATGAGGAGCTCCCGACCCAGGGACTGCAGTCAGCTGAGAAACAGCCGCGGTTGGCCATGAGTGAAGGAGGGGAAGGGACAGCCTGAGGAAGAGAAGGTGGGGGAAGAGGAGGAGGGCCCACTGGGAGAGGTCCGCAGCAGGCGCAGCCCTTGCAGTTGCCATAGGTTGGAGGGTCAGAGCAGTCCAGGGGAAGCAGGGCAGGGTGAGCCCAAAGGGAGGCATTCTGGTGTCTTCCTGCTTGCTGAGAGGGTCTTGGCCACCATGTGTCTGGATCTGATTCCACAGGCGCGGCAGTGTGGAGGCCAAAGTGGCCAGCGTGCCTCACCACCTCCTTCCTTTTGTTGCTGGAGTTGTATGGCAAAAGCCCCAGCTCCTGTGTCCCTACAGCCCAGGCTCGGCTTTCCATGCCAAAATGCCAGTCCAGGGGACCAGCAGGGGCAGGGGCAGGCAAGAAGCTGGAACCACTGTGGCCAGCTGGAGGGCACAGAGCAATTCCAGATCTGTCTCAGTGGCTGCCAGGAGCCCTGAGGATTTACAGGAAAGGGAAACAAAGGCGCAGTTGGGGTTTGCACAGTGGGCTGTATTGGGTGGTCCTGGGGCCTGGTTGACCAGTATGTCGGCCGTAGTTCCGGGAGGTCCTGTGAAAGCTGTTGTGGCAGGAGGGGTGGTTCGGTTCCTGCTGCTGCCTTCCTGGGGAATTGCTTCATCGCGGGGTGGTCTGTAAGATGCTCCATCCTGGAATGGGAGGGGACTACAGATTCAGGATAGGGGTCTGGAACTGGATGCTGTAAAAGCTGGTAGTGAGATGTCCCTGCAAATCCCTGGAATTAAATTCTGAAAATTACTCTAGTCACTCTTGCCTTAGTGTCCCCGGTGTGGAGGAGAGCTGATGTGTGGTTACAGACGCTCCTGGGTGATTACGCTGCCGGCACACAGCCATGAGGGAGAGGGAGCCATCAGAGGAAGGCAGCATGCCAGGCCTCGTCCTGCTTTGGTTACACACTGAGTAACGCTTGGAGCACTGGAGAATCCTGAAAGCCTCTCAGTGAGTTCTCCATGGTGTCATTGGCCAGGGCGAGGCTCCTGTCACCAAGGCTGCACTGGAGACTGGAGGCAGGCGTATGTCATTTGTCCCCTGAAGCTAGGCAGAGTGCTGCCCAGGCAGAACAGGGCTCTGATGCAGTGCTCAGCAAGTAAGCGACAGGGAACCCACTCTGGCTGCCAGGTGAGCAAACTGCTGGGGACAGGTGTAAAAGCAAGCCGCCGCCCCCGCCCAGGCACTGCCACTGTCCCCCGGGTGCACTGAGGTCATCCAGACAGTCGAGTGGTGGCGGCTCTGCCTGGCACGGATCCAGCAGTGGTCACCTGGCGTGTGGAGGCCAGTCACAGGCCACAGGACAGGAGGGACTGGGTGTCCTGCAGTCCGGCAGGTGGAGCAGGCCCCACCCTGCTCTCAGGTCCCCTGCCCTGCCCTCCCCACCCCCCAGAGCCCCATCTTGTGGTCCTGTGGACTCAGATTCATTTGCTCCAGGGCTGTGGGTGGGGGTGGGGGCATTCACCCAGGTGCCCCGAGGCCTGTAGAGTGCTTGCTGAGTCAGTGTTGTGAATCCCCCCAAAGCCAGCTTCCGGCTGCTGACAGGACTTCCCTGCATCAGAAGCCAGAAAGAAGCATGCACAGTTGGCTGTTGAGGGCCAGTGAGAGTAGCCCCAGCCCTCTCCTAAAGAGCAGTGGCATGACCAGGGGAAGACAGGGACTCCGAGGTCGAGAGCCTGCCCTCATGGATGTGTAGCCCAGGCACCCGCTTCCTTCTCGGGCAAGATGCCACTTCCCCCAAGAATTCATGGGTTTAACAGACATATTGCAATCCTGCTAGGAACCTGGGTGGCCCTAGATGCCGGGGCCCTAGTCACAGATGCCCAGTGACCTGCCTGCCCGCAGGGCTGACTACTGAGGCTGGCCAGGGCCTCGCATGGCCACGGTAGGTTCCCCAACCTTGCAGCAGGAAGGACAGCTCCAACCCTCGAGGGGGTAGGGCAGCCCCACAGGGTGGCTCAGCTCAGGGGCTCTCTCAGGCCGGTGGGGAGGGTGGAGGGCTTCACTGTGTCTTCAGCACAGGGGGCGTCTCTGTGTCCCCAGAGTCCTGCTCACGGGGTCCCAGCCCTGCAGGGTGTCCGCTCGGTTTCCTTTTGCCTGCTGTCAGCAGAGTCTGGGCATGCACCGTGGCGCTGGGCACAGCCTCCTTTCCACAGCTGCGGCAGGACCCATGCAGGCGGGCAGGGGGCTGGGTGGCCCAGTCCGGGGAGGCACTTCCCACCAGCAGTGTTTTGGTGACGACTTCTGACCTCCTCTGTGCCTCTAGGTTCACTGAGGAGGAAAACCCCTCGGGAAACGCTAAGCTTTTCGGTAATGTTCATCCAAACATCAACCCTGAAGGCTAAAATCAGGAATAGGCACATCCACTTGCTTTCATCATTATTATTTAATGTTGTTTTGACGTTTATGGCAGACGCATTAAAATAATCGTTTCATCATAAGGTAAATGAAGAAATGAGAAAAATCTTTATTTTCAGATAATATCAGAAAACCAAACATACTGAGGATCAGCCGCACTGTCAGTTTAGACTTGTTAAGAAGAGAGGCCCCAGCCAGGCAGGGTGGCGCACGCCTTTAATCCGAGCACTTGGGAGGCTGAGGTAGGAGGAGCGTTGTGAGTTTGAGGCCGGCTTGGGCTACAATGCCAGCACAAGGCCGGCCTGAGCTACACAGTGTGACCCTGTTTCAAAAAACTAGGGCCGGGAGTTTGGCTCAGTGACTCAAGTGCCTGTCTGGCAGGTGCAAGGTTGTGAGTTCAATCCCGGTGCTGCAGGAAAAAAAAAAAAAAAAGGCCCTGTTGAGAGCTGTGACCATTGCACAGCTGTCTGGGAATGAGCGGAGCCCGAGGGCAGAGTTCTGTGTGCCGAGGACAGGGCGGTGGGGGCTGGGGGCCCTTCGGGAAGCCCAGGGTTCTCCAGGCTCCGCCTCACCCAGGCCGCTCGCCTGCGCGCTAAGTGACACTGAGGTTTTTGCTTCGAAACTTGAAATTATGTTTAAACTCATATTAAAAAGAATGGGGCCAAAGCTCCTAGGCTGTTCCACATTCAAAGACCTGCTCAGAGGCTGGGCAAGGAGGCAGGAGGGCTGCTGCGAGTTCAAGGCCAGCCTGAACTACGTAGCAAGACCCTGTGTTGAGAAATGTGCTCAGCCTCCTGATACCCCAAGAGTACACCGTGTCACACCCACAGTGGCATGGGGCCCCACAGTCTCACGGATCAGGAGGGACAGCAAGAATGGGACATGTACCCTGAAACTGTGAGGAAGGGTGAGCCTCTTCTCCCCAGTGGGAATGCTTCTCGGGGTACAGATGCGTGCAACAGCTCGACAAGGAGCAGTTTGTCATCATTCACAGCTGAGGCACAGGTGCTCCTCATGCCACCAGCGACCC
Organism: Dasyprocta punctata; assembly: GCA_004363535.1. Taxonomy (NCBI): domain Eukaryota; kingdom Metazoa; phylum Chordata; class Mammalia; order Rodentia; family Dasyproctidae; genus Dasyprocta; species Dasyprocta punctata. Next base: position 16,414 of record RJWM01001064.1, on the reverse strand, counting down.
AGGTGTGCCACCGAGGGCAGCCAGTCTTGGCCTGTGGTCTCGTGGCTGCTGGTGGGTTTCCAGTCTCAGTCCCTAGTAAAATTCCTCACTAGAAATTAAATTTGAAAAAATTCATTTCAAAATAGCAATCGACCCCAATGACATGTTAACACAAGTAACAATCGTGAGAAAAATCTATCTTCCAAAATGAAAGAGGTCAGCCGGGGGAGCGGCATTGTGTTTCACATCTTTGCGAATCCCTGGGTAAGGGAAGCCAGCTGTGCGTGCTGCTGTGGCTGCAAACTGTGGCAGTTGCAGAGGCAGCCCGGCCCCGCATAGGTGTGCGGATGGGAAAGACAGCGACCTTTGCAAATAGCTGGGGATCCTTGCTGGGGCCGGGGAGTGGCGCTTTCCGCCCAGACAGAAGCTGTCCCAGCTTTCATTCCCTGCACAGGAACTGTTGGTGTGTCCTGTGGTTTAGTGACCATCCATTTGTGACAGATTCTGTGACATCGCTGCTGGGCACTGGGAAAACGTCCCATCGTGTGACACAGCTCTGCTCAGTGTTGATGCGTCTCACCCTCCCGTCCCGTCGGCAGAGCGGGCTCTAACTGGGGAAGTTGCCGAGCTCATGCTGCTGAGGGAAGGTTTCCAGAATTCTGAGTTTTGCTTAAAAGTTTGAACTGTGTCCTTGGTGACAAATACTGCCAGCCGCTTCCCTTGAGGGACAGGCCCACTTGGCTCACTTTCAAGAAGGGACCTACCGGCCATCCACAGTATGACAACCGGCACGTCCGTCAGACCTCTCAGGGAAGGATGGGTCCCTTTGTGTCACATGGTCACACGGTCACTCATGCTCAGGCAGGGGACGGCGCCCTGGGCACCGGAGCGGTGGAAGGGCTCAGAGGCCCGCGTTCCATGCAGCTTTCTGGCCTTGTTGAGGACGTTCCTCAGCGGGCTGGCGGGAAGAGCAGGACTAAGCCAGAGCTGTGGTGCCCCAGTCAGATGTCACCCCTTGTTCAGAAGGGGCTCTGCGGGCCACAGTTAGAGAACTGCTCAGTGTCACCTTGGAGAAACAAGTGTGTCAGTGGCAGGCAGAGCAGAGCAAGGATCCTGCCACCTCCATGTGACCGGCGAGCGTGAGAGGCCCCTCCAGGCGTATGGCACCTTCCTCGGGACAGAGCTGTCCCACACCATCTGCCTGCCCCCGCCCCGCACTGGGTGCTGGGGACACCGCTGAGGTACGCAGGTGCAGCCCTTGTCCGCAGTGAGCCCAGCAAGCACGTTCTTCAGGATGTGGAGGTGCGTGCGCCACAGTGACGTACACCAGGTGGGGCTCCAGAGCCCTGAGTCGGATTTTCAAATTTGGTGGGAGAGGCAGCCGGAGCTCCATTCCCAGGGCTGAAATGCCCTGGCAGGCTGGGCTGGGGCTCACCTTGGTGCCAAGCATGGGCTTTGGCAGCACCACCGGGTCCACGTGGGCAGGCGGGGTGCTGCGCAGGCCCCAACGGGCGGAGACCAGGCTGCTGGCACTCATTGGCCGGAGGACACCCACATCTCCAGGCACAGGCCGTCCGGCCTGCTCCCTAACCCAGATCATGACGCCCTCCAGGCAGGAAATGCCAGGCAGCAGCCCTGGAGCTGCCTTCCCACCAGGTAGAAGCCCCAGCACCTGGGTGTGAGCCACAGAGCCTGAGGTTCGGCGTTGGTCTGTGGAGGGACAGCTGTGGGCTCCTGTCAGCTCAGGAAGCCTGGTGCATGGGGCCTGCTCACTGGAGGAGGCCCTGTCCCAGCCATGCAAACCCCACCTGTCACAGCCTGCCATGTAGCTCCTTCAAGGCCCATCTGCTGCCTGCCTTGTGCCCCACTGTGTTCTCATCAACTATAGGAGAGTCAGCTCTCTGCCACAGGAGGAGCAGGGTCACTGGGTAACCACACCTGAAGTCCACACTGGCCACAGGAGGAAGGAGGGATATCTGTGCAGGGCCAGTAGCCTCAGGGCACTTGGGGGGCCTCCGTGGCCCAGCCCTGGACAGGATCTGCCAATGAGGTGAGATCTCAGTGATTCACGCCTGTAATCCCAGCACTCTGGGAGGCTGAGGCAGGAGGATTGCAAGTTCAAGCCCGACTTGAGCAATTTAGCAAGTCCCCATCTCAAAATAAATGAAAAGGCCTGGGGATGTAGCTCAGGGCAAAGGCCCTGGGTCTAGGCCCCAGTTCACACACACGCTCACACACAGAGGGCCTGCACTGGCTGCGCCCCTTGGGTGCTGGCAATCCACAGACACCTTGTTTGGAAATCACCCATGATCCTTTCTCCAGGGCACCCACGGGCCACCACTAAAGGTAGGCCCAGGCAAGAGCAGGCCACATCTGCTCTGGGCTGCCCTGGGCCCCAGCAGCTGGGCACTCATGCTGCTGGTCCTGCTGGCTGGAAGAGTGACTCAGAGTGATGGGTGAGTGTTAGCAGGAGACCCCAGGGCAGCCCCACAGCCGGGGACCAGGGAGCTCACCCCTGTTCTCCCAAGGACAGTTTGGGCATGCGCACCACTGAGCCCGAGACTCAGGCTGGTGTGAGGAGAGGAGCCCTGCTTTCTCCAGGGACCCCTGGCTGAAGCAGCTGGGGTCTGGGTGGACAGCCGAGGGTTAGGCTCAGGCAGCCACGTCCCCACCTCCCTCCCTGGCCGCCTATGGCTCCACCTTGCCACCTGGGCCTCCTGTGTGCCTGCCGGTCACCACAGCCACATGTGCAGCAGAAGCACACTCAGGCCGGCCTGTGAGTGTGCATGTGCATGCGTGCACATGCACTAGCAAGTGCTTGTTCAACGCTGGACAGGAGTCACAAGCTCTGGGGGACACTCCCCTCTGCCGTGCTGGCCACCTCCACCCTCTGGCAGGTGCTGTCCCTGGAGTCCAGGGGTTCCTGGGGTGTCCTGCGGGTGCTTGGCATGCTGGGAGCAGCATGTCCCAGCATCCCCGTTGCCACAGCCACAGCCCCACCTGACCATCCACGCACCCCAAGGCCCCACCAGCAGCTGGCCTGCCAGGGCGCTTTGGACTTGTCCTTGACCCACTCCCACCAGGACCCTCTCTGGGCCTGAGTGTTCACAGCTCACTCCAGGGGCCACAAGGCCTAAACCCTACGGCAAAGCTCCTCGTCCGCGATCTTGAGGGAGCCTGCTCTCCAGCCCCACCAACCATTTCCTGGCAGTCACTCGGGCACCCACAGTGGGGCTGGCCCGGCAGCCCTGCCTGGGAGCCCTTCCCATGGCTCAGGGGGGACCCATCTGCAGCCGCGTGTGACCTGCTGGGTGGGCACTGCGAGGCCGTGCCTGGGGCCACAGGGTCAAGGACGGCTGCAGATTCAGATCTCTGTGGTTTGCTGGCCAGGAAGGTTCAGGGCTTCCCTGCCCACCATCAACATCCGTTTGTCCCTCCTCAGTGACCAAAGGCCCAGTGGATTCTAGGCAGCAGTGTTCCCAACCAAAACCAGACATCCCTTGTGATTTCGAGTGACAAGCGAGACAGCTGCAGAGGCTGGTGCACAATCCAGGATTCCATCTTACGGAAAGGGCGGGCAGGTAAGTCAGTGTCTTTTGCCACTTTTTCCATATTCTGATTTGTATCCAGAAAGAAGAGATGGGCCTCAACAGCCTTGTAGGACACTGAAGCAATCTCAAGGATGATCATATCATGGAGCTGGTATCTGGCCTGGCTTCTTTTATCTGTCAGGGAGCGGGTATTCCAAGCAACATTAGTGTTCCAATATTCCCAGCCATATAGTTTTTTTTTAAATTTTTTTGTCTTTTTGAGATAGGGTCTTGCTATGTAGTCCAGACTAGCTTTGATCTTGCAGTGATCCTCCTGCCTCAGCCTCCCGAGTGCTGGGATTACAGGTGTGCACCACCACGCCTGCCCAGCCAAACAACTTTTAACAGAGGAATTTAGTGACTGAAAGGAAAGGGAGTGTTGGAAATGGCAGTCTCAATTTGTGAAACACAGTTGGCTCAGCAGAGGCTATGGGTGGGTCCGCGTGGCTGGAGGCAGCTGCCCCCATGCTGTCCACTTGTACACTGTGGGACACACAGGCCACTGCTGTCTCAGGTCACCTGGCAGGTGCCCTGCAGGAGATCCAGCCTGCAGAGGGCTCTGCCAGCTCCCACAGCCTCTGGGGCCGCCTGCACTTGTTCCTGCTGGGCATGGGGTCAGCACCGGGGCCAGGGCGGTCCGTTCACCGAGGCTGGCAGAGCTGGAGATTTCGATTCCACCAGCATCCCTGAGGCCCCCACCCCATTCCCCAGCACTGCAGTCTCTCCAGTTCCACGAACTCTTGAGAAACTTGCCACGTTCTGCCGGGGAGCTGTGCTTCTCCCCAGGGCACCAGCTGGTATCATGGGCAATTATCATTAAATTACAGGGACAATTTTAATTTTACAATAATTAGAAATACCCACTGCAGCTCCAGCCTTCGAAACTAATGGAATTTTAATGGGCAGCTGCTTAGGTTACAGCCAAGAATAGCAACTCCACCGCACTGGAGCCGGGGTGGCTCCGGCACTTGGGTGGGTGTGGCTACTCCGCAGCTGCCCTGCGGCTAAGGAAGGAGATGGCCAAGGGCCAAAAGACTCCTGCGGCCCTGATGCCCACCAGACCCCGCCCACTTTGGGCCCCCCCACCACCAGGGCCCCGGATGCTCCTCCCAGGCCTGGCACCTGGCATGGCCACAGCTCTCTCTGAGCAGGTCTGAGGGCCCCAGGGCACCCTTGGGCTGGGCCAGGCTGGGCTGAGGCAGAGAGCCAGGTCTCAGGAAGCTCCATGCTGCTCCCTCTTTGCCCAGGAAGTGCATGCAGTGCCCAGGACCTCCGGCTTGGCAGCACAATTACCCTGTCTTTTTTTCTTACTGTCATTTTGGGTTTTTTGGTTTTTTTTTTTTGAGATAGGATCAGTATGTATCACAGACTAGCCTCAAACTTGAGGCCATCCTCCTGTCTCAGCCTCCTGAGTGCTGGGATTGTAGGCGTGCACCACCAAGCCTGTCTTTATTTTTTCACTGATAGCGAAAATTTCTTGTCTCCTAAGAAATTCACTTAGGTCGTGAAGATATTTTTCTGTATCCTGTTCTAGATGCTGCAGTTACATCCGGGTCTCAGCTGCCTCTCAAATTCATTGTTATATGTGGTGTAAAGTAGACACCATAATTCCCATACACTTTCTAAAAACTCTTTCCTCCCCCATTGACTCTTTCTGCTTTCTTTGTGAAAAATCAGCTCACAGCGTGGTGGTGCATGCCTGCAATTCCAGCACTCTGGGAGGCTGAGCCAGGAAGATTGAAAGTTTGAGCCCAGCCCCCGGGCAATTCAGCAAATTTATTGAGACCCTATCTCAAAATAAAACATTAAAAAGGGCTGGGGATGCAGCTCAATGCAAGGATCCCAGGTTTAATCCCCAGTGCTGCATAAAAAAAGAAAACCTCTGGACAGAACAACAGTGGGTCTACTTCTAGATCCCATTCTGTGCAGGGTCTCCGAATCCAGGTTATACTGATTGCTGTATAGAAAGTCTTGAGGTTACACGGTGAAAGTCCTCCAGCCTTGCTCTTCTCTTAGAAACTTGTTTGGCTATTCCATGTCTCTTGCATTTCCGTGTGAATGTAAAATCAGATCATCCGGTTCTACCCGGAGAAAAGCCTGCTGGACATTTGATTGATCTCAGTGACCCCACCAAGCCCTGTGGACAGGAAGGCCAGATCACAAGTGCCTAGCCTTGTGCCTCACTGCGTGTTTTGCAGGCTTTATTAAAAGTACTCCTTGGAGCGCCAGGCATGGTGGCGTATGGTAGGCCTGTAATTCCAGTGCTCGGGAGGCTGAGGCAGGAGGACTATTGTGAGTTTGAGACTGGTCTGGGCTACAATGTGAGCCCAAGGACAGTCTGAACTGCATAGTGAGACCCTGTCTCAAAAAAAACCAAAAACAAACAAACAAAAAAACCCAACAAAACAAAAAAAACTCCTCAGTTTATTGGTTTCTCAGTTCGACCCAAACATCTACAAATAAGTTGATTTCGGTACTGGTAGCCTGCCACCCCCTGAACTTGCACACTCGTCCCTACAGCATACTTTTGGCAATTCCTTAGCACTTTCTGTGTTAACAGTCACCTGGGCTGTGATTGTCAGGTTTCCTAGACCAAGGAACTGGCAGTATCGTCTGCATTTAGTTCGTGTAGACAGTTTTTTGCAAATCATAGATGGTTGTTGAATTTTTTTTTTTTGGTGGTACCGGGGATTGAACTCATAACCTCGCGCCTGCCTGACAGGTGCGTAAGCCGCTGAGCCAAACTCCCAGCCCTAGTTTTTTTGAGGCAGGGTCGCACTATGTAGCTCAGGCTGGCCTTGCGCTTGCGTTGTAGCCCAAGCTGGCCTTGAACTCACAACGCTCCTCCTACCTCAGCCTCCCGAGTGCTGGGATTAAAGGCGTGCGCCACCATGTCCGGTTCTGGTTGTTGAATTTCAACAAGTGTCACCTGTGTATTTATTAGGGTGGTCACAGCTTTTCTTCTTCCCTGGTAATCTGAATGCTGAGAGCTAGGTTTCCACTGTGTAATGGTTGATACATTGTGTCAACTCGACAAGTCTAGAAGCTTAACTAAGTAACCCAGCAGCTCTGCATCCTGGGGTGTAGAGGACATGCCCTTACCTCTAGGATGTTGTTCATTGTGTCAACTTGAGAAATTTAGAACTTTAACTAAGTGACTCGGCAGGGGGCCAGGGTCTCACTTTGTAGACCTCCTGAGCCTGTGCAAGAGGAGGGCAGGAGAAGGTGTGTGTGTAAAGGAACCCAGCCCCCACCCCCACTCCCCGCCGCAGGTGGCCTACACACAATAAAAGGGAAACCAGGAGGGGCTGACTGCTGGTTCTCCGGAGGAGCTCCAGTCTTCACCTTCGGCTTGGACGTCGTCTCCTGGCTCCTGGCGCAGACCGTTCGGCTTCCGCCCAGGACTCTTCAGCCTTCTGTGGTAGATTCTTCAGGGTTCTGTCGCAGAGCCTTCGGCCTCCTGATGTGGGCTTGCACGGGACACTGCAGTGAGCTCCAGCCCTTGGGCTGGGCCCTTCAGCCTCCAGCGTGCAGACCCCCTCTGCATGCTCCCTCGTCCCACTCTGTGGCTGACCATCCTGAGCCCATCTTGTAATTTCTTATACATCTGTCTATCTTGTGTTATATCTGCTTCTCTAGTAAAACTCTGTGACATATGCTGTGACACCAGCCTCAAACCCACTCCCCACGCTGCTCAGTTTAGCAGTGTTGGGCCAAGGGAGTCCTTGAGGGACGCCGGGTCTCCTGATGTCTTTATTGAGCTCTGATTGCAGAGTTTTGTCAGCCTCACAAAAGGAGTTCAAGTGCACCCTATCATCCTCTATTTTCTGAAAAAAATCGTGTGAGAATGGTATTGTTTTTTCCTTGTTGATTCACTCCAACACCTGGGGTTTTATTTCTGGGGAAGTTTCTTTGTGAAAAATGTAGGCTTTTCTCCCAAAAATTTTATTATTGAGAATTGCAACCATCCCAGGACTTGGGAGCCTGAGGCAGGAGAATCCTTGGGTGTTCAAGGCCAGCCTGGGTCACTACTGGGTCTTTATCTCCATGACTCCTGTGTAGTTCTTTAGATTGCTCTAGGGATTACAGGTGGGCGCCACCACACCCACCTCTAGTCCCCCCCTTCCCCCCAGTTTATTTTAATATGAAAGTTCTAACCATGTTCATTTCTAACCTTTTTTTTTTTTTTTTTTTGCAGTACCGGGGTTCGAACTCACAACCTCGTGCCTGCCCAGCAGGCGTTTAAGCCACTGAGCCAAACTCCCAGCCCTCTAACCATCTTTTCCTATATAAGCGTTTTTAAATATAAATTTATCTAGGTAAAAACTTTAGTTATAGTGAAGTCTGATACGCTGTATTTTCTTATTTAGTTAAAAATGTTTTTCTAACTTCTCTATGATTTCTCAGGTCTTGTGGATTGTTTAGCAGTGTTGCTAGCTGTGGAAGGTTGAATGCTTTTCTAGATGGTGTGTCTGGTTTGCATTCTTGGAGATTATCTGCGCTGCATAAGGTCGGGGTTCTGGTCCAGGGCGGGCGGTTTCTTGGGAGAGAGTCAGTGCTCTAAAGCTGCTGGGTCCGTGTTGTGCACGCCGTGGGTAGGGTAGATCACGGCACGAAGTCCTTCAAGTCCTTTGCCTCCCCGCCGGTGACTTGGCCGGTTTTCCCGGCATTTGGCGGGGACAGGACGGTCCCCACCTCCGCGCCAGGGCCGTCTCTCGTCGCTTCACCCCTTCAGTGTGCACAGTTTCCACCTTAAATTGCTGAAGATCTGTCTGCTGCTGATTTCTTTCCATATTTCCCCATGTCATTTCTTCTTTTATCCTTTTGCTTTTAACCTAGATGTGTTTTTTGTTTGTTTGTTTTGTTTTACATAAATGTATGTTTGTTTTTGGTACCAGGACTTGAGCTCAGGACCTTGCACTTGCCAGTTAGGCACGTGTACCACTGAGCTACATCCCCAGGCCCCCTAAACGTGTTTTTGTATTTAAAGCGTCTCTCAGTTAAATGGGACCCAGGAGGCTCTGGTTTTCCAAACCCCCTGATCTGCTGCCTTTTGACCTGGATGTTCTGCCCCAGTTTGTCACACACTGACGTAGTGGGGTTTATGCTACCTGTATTCTTGCCGTTTCCTTTTTGTCCCATTTGTTCTTTGTGCTTTTATTCCTTCTTTGCTACTTGCTTTGAATGAACTGATTTAAAGTCTTTTAAAAGTTTGTCACCTTTATTGGGCTTTTATCACCATGGCTCCTGCGTAGCTTTTCAGATTGCTCTAGGGATTTATCTGCACCCCGAGGCGCCCACTCTCTGTGGCAGGGGTTTCTGCAGGGAGCTATGTGTGCAGAGCCCTGGCATGCACGCGAGTCCATGTCCCTGTCCCCCTGGGCGCTCTGGCCATGTGTGACTTACATTGTAAACCTCACACTGCATCGTTACTTTGGCTTTGAAGTGAGCACACGTGGCTGGTGCGTGCACAGTGCCCAGTGCTCTCTTTTCTTGCAGGGTTCCTGCTGGGCACTCCTCCCTCCAGCCCGCAGCGTCGCCTCCTGATGACTGGGGTAAGGGTTCCCCAGCCCAGGGTCCCCTCGGCTCTGCGGGACACCCCCAGCCCCAACAGAGTCCCCGCCGGTTTCCCAGGCCCCTGGCGCTGCTGTTTCTCCCGAGGGCCCAGCCTCCGTCCCGGGGCTGCAGCCCGCCGCATGTGCTCTGCTCCTGCTAAGACTTCCCTTTCGGTTTCAATGGTCTGCGCCACAGTGCCTCCCTCGTCTTCATCCCGCTTGGCACTCAGTGAGCTTGTGCTCTCTAGAGTCCAAGTTTTCGGTGGTGGTGGTCCTGGGGGGTTGAACCCAGGGGCTTTCTGCGGGCTACATCTGCAGCCCATTTTAGTTTTTATCCTGAGACAGAGCCTCCATAAGTTGCCCAGCTGGTGCTTAACCTTGTGATGTCCCTACCTCAGCCTTCCTCAGTGCTGGGATTATAGGTGCGTGCCACTGTGGCTGGCATGGAATTTTTCTTTTTTAAATCAAATTGGAGAAAAATTTTGCCACAATTTCTTCAAATATGTTGCCTCCCTTTTTCTCCACCCTTTTCCTGGGACTCCACACACACATCCTGCCCACGTGACACTCGGCTGTGGTTGTGGGTTCCAGAGCTGTCACCACCCTGCCCTCCCTGTGGCTCCTCGGGCCCCTGTGCGCCTCTGGGATCCCCGGCGACATTCGGCACTTTCAGATTTAGTGCTGCTGCTGTTTTCTGGCCTCGAGCTCCCTTTCGGTGCTCAGAGTTTCCATTTACCTTCTAATATTCTCCATCTCCATATCCACGGTATATATCTTTATTTGTAAATTATTTTACAGACACATATTTTTTTACATTACATCTGCTAATGTCCATTGCTGGATCATCCGGCCTGCATTGCTGATGTGATTCAGCCACTGTATCTGATGGTGTATTGGCTGATACACTGTGTACCCCCAAGTCCTCATATACTTTTGATGGGGCTGAGTCTAGTGCGGGGATTGGCAATGTGAGTGCTGCACCTGCCCAGGGGTGGAGCTGACATACAGTGTAGAGGAGGCGGGTCTTCCTCTTGCTCGCTTCCGCCTTCTCTCTCACCAGCGCACCTTGCTGCTTGTGGCCGCCATGAACGGCAGCCCTGCCATGCCACGCTGCCTTGGAGCCAACTAAGTAAGGACTGGAACTCCTGAGAAACTGTAAGAAATAAACCTTTCCTTCCCTAATTTTGGGCGTCAGGTATTTTGTCTCAGCAACTAGTAAAAAATAACTAAGACAGACAGCTTCTGTGTCTGGGTTCCACGTGCGTCACAGTGGACCTGAGATACCCTCAGAACCACGCGGAAGTCAGCCAGACACTGTGGAACCCATCAGACTTCATTTCCACGGTCTGCAAAGTGCAGCAGAAGAGCTAGGTGAGACAGCAGAGTGCTCTCCAAGAGAATTTTGATTATGTGTCAAATTTTTTTCCTTCTTCGAGACTTACAACCTCTTATTTCATTCCAGACACTGACATAAAATGAACAGTGGACACTGATAGGCAGTGTTTTGGCCTGTGTTAAGTTTTTGTTTGCTTGTTTTCATTTATTTTTGTTCCTTTTTTTTTTTTTTTTTTTTTTTTTTTTTTTTTTTTTTTTTTTTTTTTTTTTTTTTTGTACCAGGGATCAAACTCACACCCTCGTGTGTGCCAGGCAGGTGCCGCTAAGCTAAATCCCCAGCCCATCCTATTTTCCTTTTTGAGATAGGATCTGTGTAGACCAGACTACCTTGGAACTTGCAGCGATCCTCCTGCCTCAGCCTCCTGAGTGCTGGGGTTACAGGCTGTGCCACCACCCCTAGCCTGTGTTGGTGGTTTTGCATATTTCCCATAAGGCCCACCCTGTCCCCAGTGTAGGGGAAGCGTCTGTCACTCAGACCTCCTGCAGTCAGGCCAGGGGCTCCAGCTGCAGTCACAGTGAGGTCACCCGGCTGGGCCCACCCCTTTGGGCTCTCGTTGGAGGCTAAGCCAGGCCCGGGGCTGCAGCTTGGTGCACTTGCATCACCTGAGCGTGGCCATGGCGTGGCCCTGGGGTCCCCGCGGGGGAGAATGTGGAGGGCCCTGCGTCTCTGCGATGTGTTGACCTCTGGCAGCCTCTGTGGTCTCTCGCGTCACCACCGTGGGTGTGACAGTCCTGTGCGTCCTCGATGCCCGCGGGAAGTGAAGTCTGCTTCTTCCCTTCCCCTGCCAGTCGAGGGAAGGTGCAGAGCCTGTCCATCAGTCCTGTCTGCAGGTCCCACTGTGGTGCTGTTCTCCCCCGCCTCGTCCTCCTGTTTCTAGCTGTGATTGTCCCCGGGATCTCATGGGTGGGCGGAGCTCTCACTGCAGGCTCCAAGGCACACGCCATGCATTTATACACGTGCTGGGCTGTACCTAACCCTGAGCAGAAGGCTGCTTTGTTCCTCATGGGCAGCAAGGGGAGCGCTGAGTCCAAAGTTGTGATCATTTTACTTAGTAAGATTGGAAGCCAGGCGTTGTGGCACCTGCTTGTAATCCCAGCACTCTGGGAGGCTGAGGCAGGAGAATCACATGTTCTAAATCAGCCTGGAAATTTAGTGGCTTAGCAAGAGCCTGTCTCAAAATAAATAAGTGGACACATAAGTAAGGACTGGGGATGTAGTGCAGTGTGATAGCCTTGGGTACAATTCCTAGTACTGCCAATAAATAAATAAATAATGAATACTCAAAAAATCAAATGAAATAGCTTTACTTAGATACTTGAAAAGATGGTTGGGAGGGGGAGTTGGGAGGGAGCAAGATGAAAAGAGTGGAGATGGCGGGGTACACCAGCTTCCCCAGGGACGCGGCCAGTGCTTATTGCAGACACGGGCTCGTGAGCATTTTCAAAACGTAAGGATGGAAGACGGTTGAGGGAAGCCGCAACCATGGTGCTGCTGCAGTGGGAAAGGAAGGGGAAAAGCCCAAGTGTTGGTTGGAAACTCAGCCACCTCCTCTGTCAAACTCACGGCCAGCAAAGGCGACTTCAGGAGCCAAGTGCGACCCGGACCAGAGCATGGGCTCAGCCTGTGCCTTCCTGGCCTCCGGCTGCAGGTGGAGCATCTGGGTGACACCTGTGTGGCATTTGACCCTAGAACCACGGCCGAGCCATGGAAAGACTCTGAAGAGGTGCGCCAGGACGGGGAGGTGGGTGACACAGCAAGCTTTTGGGGGCGGGGGTGATGCCCGTGCCCATCAGAGGAGAGTGAAGTCAGCTTCCAGTGTGTGCCGTGCCAGCCATCCACTATGCCGGAGGCTGTGGGCAGCATTAGCAACAGCTTCCCAAGAAAAGAAGGAAAAAGAAAAAGGTGGAATAGTTCATGTTTTGTAAAATCAAAGATACCTTTTTTTTTCTTTTCGGCACCGGGAATCGAACTCACAGCTTCACACCTGCCAGGCAGGTGCTTACACCACTGAGCCAAACTCCCAGCCCTAGTTTTTTGAGGCAGGGTTGCACTATGTAGCTCAGGCCAGCCTTGCGCTCATGTTGTAGCCCAAGCGGGCCTCAAACTTACAACGCTTCTCCTACCTCAGCCTCCCAAGTGCTGGGATTAAAGGCGTGCGCCACCACGCCCGGCTCAAAGATATTTTTTTTAATCCAGGTGAACTGGTGCACACCTGTAATCCCTGCTCCTCAGGAGGCCGAGGCAGGAGCGCTGCAAGTTTGAGGCCGGCTGGGACAACTCAGCAAGCTCCTGTCTCACAATTTTTTAAAAAAAATATACAACTACTATTTTTTTTTTTTTTTTTTAGTAGGGGTCTTGCTATGTAGTCCAGGCTGGCCTTGAACTCACTTTGCAGCCCAGGCTGGCTTCAAACTCTCAGTAATCCTCCTACCTTAGCTTCCAAAGTGCTGGGATTACTGGTGTGCGCCACCATGCCTGGCTAAAACTTTTTTTTTTTTTTTTTGGTACCAGGGATCAAACTCATGACCTCATGCTTGCCAGGCAGGCACTTGTGCCACTGTGCTATATCTCTGGCCTTAAAACTAAATTTTTAATAGGAGAGAAAATGACTTTTCTCTACCAAAAAGGACTTCATCTGCAATATGTAACAAAAATAGCATCCTAGTGAAACTGAAGGAAATCAGAGCTAGGAAATGAAAAACATTTGATAAAGGAGATGATTCACATAACTGCATGACTGGATATAATTCTGTCGAGATAATTGTCTACCTTATTTATTTACTTATTTGTCTCTCTATGTTGAGACAGGGTCTTGCTATGCAGCCCGAGGCTGGCCTTGACCTTGTGATCCTGCTGCCTCAGCCTCCTGTGCTGCACCAAGCAATTTTCTATCATTTTGCATTAAACAAGACCTTGGCTAACTTTTTTGTGGTGCTGCGGGTGGAGCCTAGGGCCTTGAGCGCGCCAGGCAAGCGCTGTACCCTGACACACACCCCCAGCCCATATAAGCTGAGTGATTCTCTGGTGTTCTAAAAATGGTATCTCAGCACTGAAAAACCTGAAAGGTGGGCTTTAGAAACGCAGGCTGGCCCTAGATGTTGCTTTTAGTAGTGGTGAGGACACAGCGGTAACACTGGTGTTCCATGGAAACCCAATAACGATGCTTGACCATGGTACATGAAATTTGTGACTCTTTTTCAACTATAAATATTTTCTCTTTTTGTGTGTGTGATACTAGGGATAGAACCCAAGGCTTTGCACCTTGCACCTTTAGCCTTTTTCAGGCTGGGCTCAAACTTGATCCTCCTGCCTCAGCCTCCTGAGCATGCCTGGTTTAAATATTTTTCTTGAGGAATCTGATTGATGGTTACAGTTGCTTCTGTCTCTGCTGGAAGAGTTTGTCCAAACTGAAAATAGAGCACAGATTCTGTGAGGGTCTGAGCAATCACAGCACAACTACGGGGACTGGTTTGGTCACTGCTGAGTGGTGAGTGACGTTCTGTCACTACTTGTCCAGCATTACTGACCCGTCCCATCCTCAGACACAGGCTAGCAACCACTGTCATCCCGGTACTCTGCTGCTGTGGGGCCACGGAAGAAGCCACAGTGCCCGCTCTGTGTTTTGGTCTGATTTAGTTTTCGCTGAGGCGGAAGAGTGGCTGGCTTCGTATCCATCTTCTCGGCTCACGTCTGTTTGGACACCAGGCCTGTGGCGCGTGTGGTCTCCATGTGGACTCCCAAGCACTGGGGGCCTGGAAGGCTGGGGCTGGCAGGGACCCCTGAGTGTGGAGCCCTCTCCATGCCTCCTGTGTGGGCACAAGGTGGGGGACAGTTAAGGGCTCTGCCTGGAAATGCACAGGAGTCGGGGAGACCCCTGCCCTCCCTGCAGGACCCAGACGATAATGGCAAAGTCAGTGCTGGCAGGCAGGGAGGTGCCAGGTGACTGTGGGGGAGGGAGGGCAAAGCCTGGGGAGCCCTTGGTGTGGGGTCAGACACTTGCCTGTCCTCTTAGGGACCCAGCTGCCTCCTAAGCCCGGAGGGTGGGGTGGTCCTGAGCTGGTGCCTGTTGGGGGAAGGGGTGGATTCCTGGGGGGAGCCCCACCTCCCTAGGCAGCCATCCAGCTGGGGACCCTGCATCCCCCTGGGTCCTCAGCGAGAAATGGGGGTGGGGGCAGCTTTTTGACAGTGGCTCTGTGAGAGGTGTCACCTGGAAGTCCCTGATGCCTTCTGCTTGTTTCTGTTGCCCGGGAACGTCTTAATCTGTGCCTGGCTGGGGCACCCCCAAAGGTGGGCAAGGCCGAGTGGGGAGCCCTGGCCTCTGAGTTCCATCTCCCCTTCCTGAGCCCTGCATGGCACAGGCCTGACTCCCTCCTGGATAAACTGTCGCTGCTCAGGGCACATCATCAGGTACGCAGCAGACAGAGGAGGCTCCCAGAGCCTCCGTTTCCATGTCTGTCCATGGGCACGTGCAGGGCTGTGTAGGACGCACAGGCCAGAGAGAGCTGGGTCGGGCTGGCTCAGCAGGAGATGCCGGCCTGGCATGCATGGGGCACAGGCTCTGTGCCCAGCCCTGCACGGAAATGAACTGAAACGGAGCAAACCCAAGGGAACACAGCGCCAGGAAGCTGGGTCGGTGGCACCTGCTGGGGGCGACCAGGCTGGGCCTGGGGCTGGAGGTCAGCACAGACCAGGCCACACTCAGAACTCACCCTGCGGACGCTCCCGAGCTTGTTGGCTGTCACTCCTACTGCAGGAAAAGCCGACTCCACCGCGTGAGCTGGGGCGGGGGCAGGTGTCACTTGTGCTCTTGGTCCTGGGGCTCGTGGGGCTCCACGTCAAGACCCCCGTGGGGCATCGTTCCCCGCTCTCAGGCAGTGCCTGTTGGTTTTCTGGGAGAAGGTGCTGTGACCCCACCATGCTGCAGCCCCTTGACGAGGGGGATGGTCAGGGCTGGGTCTCCGCAGGTGGCGGCCATCCTGCCATGCAGGTGACATTGCCTGCGTGGCGAAGCCGGCTCCTGCTCTGTGAAACTGCCCGGGCTGGCGGCCTGCAGCGCCTTCTTTGGGGCCTGGGGGAAGAATCAGTGCACATCCTCTTAGGTGACAGTGTGTCCCCTTAGCTGGCGCCTATTCCATTTGATGGCTGTGCCCCTCATGAAGAGGAGTGCTGTTTAGTAACGCTACACCCCCATGGAACCAAGTTCCTGTGTTCTGGTTAAAAACAGTATCACAGCGGGCTTTGCTCGCTACGTGGCCTGGTTGCTGATCACAGCCCTGTGACACAGGCTGTGGCCAGCGGGGAAGGGGTGCTGCTGCCCGAGGGCAAGGGACCTCCTGAGGGAGTGGTCTTGGCTTTCAGAGCCGGCGCAAGTGGGGGGCTGTGTTCCCCAGGGGCCACGCCCACTGGGCCACCCAGGGCCCAACTCCCATACTGCCTCCCAGATGTCCCCAGCCCCACCCTCAAACCAACCCGACCCTTGGCTCTCTCTGGGGGTGGCCTCCAGCTCCACACCCTCCTCACGTAATGTCCCTCTCTCCACAGCCGAGGGCTCTGCCTGGGGCTGTCACACTCGCCGGGCTGCATCGTGTCCCCTGGCACTGCACAGCGTCCAGAGGCACTTGGTGGACAGGATTCAGGGGCTCAGGGGCGGAGTGCACACCCTCTCTGAGTGACCTTTGGGGACAGGCGTGTGCCATGTGCCAGGCATGTGGGAGGGCTGGGGTGTGGCCCGTGTGAGTGAGACGAGGATGGGTGTGCTGAGCTCTCACACGCAGGCGGCAGCCGAGGGCGGGGGCAGGTCCCAGGTGTGCGGCACCAGACAGGCGAGGGGCTCGGGGCAGGCGAGGGGCGAGGGGCAGGCGAGGGGCACAGGGCAGTCGAGGGGCTCGGGGCGG
>RJWM01001063.1:122266-171853 GCA_004363535.1 Dasyprocta punctata | reverse complement strand
ATATATATGGATATATAGGCAAATACAGATACAGATCTATACAGATGTCCCAAAAAACAAAAATACAATGCTATGGGGGAAGATTCAGACAAAGAAAGAAATTTTAAAATTAAAAATAAGATTGTCAAAGTTCACACTTCTTTGTATAAATAATTCACAAGCGATGTTTTAGCAAGCAAAACAGTATAGGATCATGCAATATTAAATAGCTTTCCACACTGGAGAAGAAATTGAGATGCGTACTTTGGGGCCATGGTTGATTCACCACCTCAGGGAAACCAGCTCTAGGAGGGGTCAGGCCTGGGTGACGCTGACCGACTGGGCCTCCGCGTGGGCCATGATCCCTGGGTCTGCAGGGTCACACTGTCGTGTTCTGTTGTACCCATGCCTTCTCTGGTAGGAATGTGATACCTTTTCCAAAATAGTTTCTGTATGCCCTCTGGGGAAAAGGAACTCTTTCTTTTTCTAGATTTTTCTCACTGCAATCTCAAGGGCATGCGCTTGAGTATCATTGGTAGCCACCAAAGAGGGAAAGCAGCTAAAGAATATAAGACTATTGTCATTTAAAAAAAAAAATGAGCAGAGCTGGCCTGTGCCTATACTCCTTTCACTGGACAGGGTCCCGTGGAGGCTCCAGCAGATGAGATAAGCAATCTAACGCACTCTACCCACAAAATACATTTAGCAGCTTCTCTGAATCTTGTCACTGGGAAAAAAATTTTAAGGACTAGTCAGTAATCCTTTTAATTTTAAGACACTGGGAAAGTTTTATTAGACAGACATTTAGAAGTATACACTCAAAAACATAAAGCATGTATCCTTGAGAGAGAGGCACAGAATTTCCTGGAACAGGGAACATTTATGCTTCTGTTGAGTGATAGAAACACCAGGAAAGGTGACTTATCCCTCAAGAGGGTACTAGCCCATTTTATAGTTTCTTTGTTTATATTTTCTTTTGTCTTATTTGGCTTTTTGAGACAGGGTTTTGCTATGTAGTTCAGGTTTGACTTGAACTCACTAAGTATCCTGGGGTGGCAATCCTCCTGCTTCAGCCTCCTGAGTGCTAGAATTACAAGGGTGCACAACCGCACCTGGGCTTTTTAAAAAAAATAATATAGGTAACTTACACGTTTTGGGTTCTCTCAACCTGTTCCTTTATCCAAGGATCAAGTTCCTGCTCTTTACTTTCTCACTTAGACTGATCTATGGACTTCCAATATTCCTGAGGGACTTTGGCTGGGACAGTCTGGAAGGAAAGGAGCCTTTATTTAACCAAGGGAGTACTGACATAGATCATCTTGGGTGACTTTGACTGAAGCTCACAAGTTCCAGTCTTCTTAAAAGTACAATATTTATTTATAACTTCTGTGTCTGCTTTCTACCCGTCTTCTATTTCTTCCATTGTGCCTCAATCAGGCACTCTTGTTACTGGGTGTTGGGGCGCTGGAATCTCCTCCTGGAGTGGATTTCCGGGTTCTTTCTGTCCTGAGCCAAACATCGGTGAAGGCAAGTGCAACTGGTAGTTTTATTAAAGATAGGAAAAGAAACAGGCTCTGCCGAGTGAGTTTGGGCCAAGTAAAAGCAGGAAAAGGAGTACATGCTGCAGCACGAGGTTGGAGTACCACGCAAGAGAGAACATGGTGGTAAGAACTCAGTGTGGACGCCCTTTTGTATCGCCCATGCCTCAGGCAGAGGTCAGGTCTTGGCCCTCCTGGAAAAGCCACGATTTCTTGTGGGAAGTCCAGGTGCAGGGCTTTGGGAACTGTCCTGCGCCCACATCCTGGGATTTTGTAATTAAGAGGTCACGCCTACCCAGCCAGCTTTGCTAAGTCTTAATTTCCAGTCTCATTCTGGATGTCTGAGGAAAGAAGACTGCAAGTTGGAGCCCATCCTGGGCTACTTAGAAATTTAGCAAGATCCCTGTGTCAAAGTAAAAACATAAAAATAAAGGACTGGGGGTGTAGTGTGAATTCAGTCTCCCTAAAGTCAATCCCTGGGCTCAATCCTCAATTCAACCCAAGGGGGGAAAATGACAACAACATTTAACACATGAAATGAGGCATAGTATCTTTGTATCTACTAGTAAGCTAGTAATTAATAGAATAAGTAAGAAGGTGATTTAGAAGAAAAAAATGGAAGGGGCGTGAAGGTGTTACCAGGTTTGGGGGTGCTGGAGTCTCCTTTTGGGGGGTGATTTGAGGTTCTTTCTGTCCTGAGCAAAGAATTGGTCAGGTCAAGCACAAATGGTAGTAAAGTTTTCTTAAAGACAGGAAAAGGAACATGTTCTGCTGAGCAAGTTTGGGCCAAGCAGAAGTAGGGAAAGAAGTACACCCTCCAGTAGGAGGGTGGGGCCAACACACAGCGGGACACAGTGTCCAAAACTCAGTGCAGACCGTCCAGCCCCCTCTGAGGTGGAGGGCAGCTTCCACTGCAGTACAATTTGAAGTGCTACATGGCCACTGCACTTAAAGAAAAGAGGCACAGGAAGGGTTTATTAGGCAAAAATTAGAAGTAAACATTTACCTTTATACTTACAGTTACCTCAACAGAGACAGAAACATTCCACAGTTTGGAGCTAAGGGTATTAATATGGTTTTGGTGGAAACCCGTGGGATTTGTGAAGCTATAGGAGGTTGCATCTTAGGTCTTGGGAAAAGCCTGGCTCACCTACAGAAAGAGAGAGGCCTATTCTCAGGGAAAAGCCCTCGGTTCAGGTGGAAAGAGGGTAGTCCTACACAGATCAAAGAAGCTATAGTATTTGCAAGCAAAAAGGGAATGACTGAACCATTTGCACGTGGAAGGGAATTGGCTAGGCTTATTGTGTTCTGGGAAAAAAAGAAAAAGAAAAAGAAAAAGAACAATTTAAACTGGTCTTGTGTCCTGAGCCTGCAGCTTTCACTTTTTTGTCCTGGTTGTTCTTTGAGTCAAGATCTCATTATGTAGCCCAGGTTTGTCTCAAACTCATGGCAATCCTCCTGCCTCAGCCTCCCACATGCTGGGGTTAAAAGATGTACACCACTGTGCCCAGCTCAATTTTCACTTTTAAAATCATTTTTCCTTGTCTCCTTTATCCCTATCTTTATTTCTTCTAAACTACCTTATTCTCAGCCACCAAGACTTTGGGCCCTTATTCTTAATGGGTGCAGAAAGGACAAACATCTGCCTTCTTGTAACTGCTTCAGGCTGAGGGAGGTTGGTGATCGTGCCTAGCCAGAGACGGAAAGTGTCACCTGTTAGGTTTTTTCAACACCGCTGAGAGGCAGAGAAAGATGAAGTGGCCTTTACTGCAGGCACGCAAGGGTTGCAGAAGAATGCAAGCTCCCTCTGACGGAGACAAAGAAGTGGTTGGGCATTTATTAGATGGGATTGGGGTGGAGTTTGGAGAGGTGGGCAAGGTGACACTAGCAGCTGATTGGGGGAGCGTAGGTGCATGTGCAAAGGGGAAGAGGAAGTTTATTTTGGGCTGAGGGGAGAAGAAAGAGGAAATGGAAAAACTGTTACCTCTGGCTCCTTTGCCAGGCTGGGCCATCACCATGAGGACCTGGCGAATTTTAGGGGGGCAGAAACCCACCATCACCCTTACTGATTTAAGGGGACCAGAAAAGATGGGATTTGGTGTTTGATCTTCCTTTAACAGCCTAGAAAAGAGTACAAGAACATTAGAAAGTTATTACTGCTTAAGCTTCTTTCCTTCTTTCTTTCTTTGGGGAGGGGTACTGGGGATTGAACTCACGACACACTTGCTGGGCTGGCGCTGTGTCTCTGAGCTATTTCCCCAGTTTAAGCTTCATTTTTATAGCCATGTTAACAAAGCAGGAGGGCTGTGGATTTAGCTCAGTGGCTCAGTCAGTGCTTGCCTGGCAAGCACGAGGTCCTGAGTTCGATTTCTGATACCCCCTCCAAATACCAAGCAAGAACCAGACATTAAGAGTAGAATATTGATTAATAGTGACTCTAAAAAGTGTTCCCAGCACTTGGGAGGGAGGCTAAGATAGGCGGAGCATTGTGAGTTCGAGGCCGGCTTGGGCTACAATGCGGCTCAAGGCCAACCTGAGCTACATAGTGCGACCCTGCCTCAAAAAACCAGGGCCGAGAGTTTGGCTCAGTGGCTTAAGCGCCTGCCCTGGCAGGTGCAAGGCTGTGAGTTCAATCCCTGGTGCCGCAAAAAAAATAAATAAATAAATAAAAATAAATAAATAAATAAATAGCAGCATACAGGATCTACCTATTTGTCAAAGAAATCTGATGTTCTCTTAGTTTAATTATTACAATGGTAAACCAGGCATAATGGTGCATACTTGTAATCCCAGCCCTGGAAGATCACTGTGAATTTGAGGCAGGGCCTAGGCTACGTAGTGGGTTTAAGACTCACCTGCACTACATAGCAAACTGTGCCTGCAAAACACAAAAACAAAAAATACAACAGCAAAGGAATACATTAAATTAAAACACCTTGGTTTGTGAACATAATTGATTCCAGAAACATGCTTATAACCCAAAGCACTTGTATATCAAGTGACTTTTCCTATATGAAGTAATGGAAATGCAAATGATTTGTTCCACAACACGAAACTATTCATATAAAAATGATTATGATATAGGGGAAAGAAACTCCCAACCTGCTAGATGTCCAAAACACGGAGTTCATGTTCTCTAAAATCGAGGAATGAATTCTAGGAACAACGGAGGTTAAGAGTAAGAAGAATTAATTGAGAGAAAGAAAGCTGCTGTCTGACAGGAACAGAAGGGTCCTGGAAGGTGGGTTACCCCTGGCCCGCTTTACAAGGGAGGCTTTATAAAGCAAAATCAAGAGGTGGGTACAAAATTATGATCAACCACGAGGATTGCAAGTAAAGACACTTAGGTAATATTGATTCAGTAGTAGCAAGGGCATATAGATGACATCATTAGCCTTGGTCTATAGTCTGTAACATGATCTTGGTGTTAATCTTAGCCTCAGTCTTAGAAGGTGGGGGAGGATGGACCATCCCTAATGAGATAGGAAATCTCAAAAGAGTAGTACTGCTCATCTCAAACTCCCATTTATTCCTTGAAGTGGCCACTGTGGCTGTAACCTTCTTTGGATGTTTCCAGCCCCTGGTTCGGATGCATTCTCATCCTTGGCACTGACCCTTTTGAGGGTCTACCCCTGTCTGACTGCCTACAGTGATTCTACCTAATTTAGCTGTCTATAATAATTACAGTACTGTAACAAAATACAAAATATAAAGAAAAACAAATAAATGAAGCTGCGCTTAATCTTTGACAACCTTTGTGGCTGGTGTAAAGGAAACAAGATAGAGAAGGGTTATTGTTAGGATGACTTTTACTATTGTTAAAGATATCACTGCTGTCTATTGGCTCAAAGGAAACTGTCTTTTTGTGCAAATTTAACGATCTACCCATCCAGTGACATTTGTTTTTGCCACCTTTTGAGGATTTTGCAGAAATGTTACATTGTATCATTGTTAAACAGCTTCATTGTTGGCACTGGTACTTATTCCAGTGGTGGTTTGTTACAAAAATTTTGCAGTTTCACACATTTTACACATCTTCCTAATCTCATTTGAAGCTAGGGCTCTTTCCACCTTTTTTTCATCATACTTAGCAGATGAGATCTACTCCATAACCTCCTGCTGTTGGTAGACAATCCCTTAGTGAGAAAGACAGAGACAACGAGAGAGACAGACAGATACAGAGATAAAATGAGACAGGAGAGAGAGAAGGAGAGAGGAGAGAGAAACAGAGAGACAGACACAAAGGCAGACAGAGTGGAGAGAGGAGACTGAGACAGAAAAGGGCAGAGAAAGAGAAGGTGAGAGAGAAGAACCGTTGGCTCAGTTGTGGCTCATGTGACATTTGGCATCATGTACTAATATTAAGACATGGCTCATTTATTTAAAATTTATCAGAAAGGTTTGGTTGTCTTGCAGAACACTCACAGAAAAAAGTTACTCATAATCCAAGATTTTAGGGAATCTATATTTTGTGATGATTGAGTCATAAAAATTTTTACTGTGGGGCTTAGAATGTGTACCTGCCCTCTGTTTTGTGAGCCTGAAGAACTTTTATGGTGACTGGGTGTAGAAATAAACGTATGTAGTCTTAAGTAGGTAACATAAACTTAGTTCATATCTCAAAGGTAAGAAAGTTTAGCTCTAGTACTTACGTTGCCATGTTTATTCCATATGCATACCCATACAAGAAGCAAAATTTTTACCTGATGGGCGTATGAAAGCACATTAAAATAAAATAATGGGACTACAGTGAGTGGCTAAATGACACATTTTGGGACTAGACTGTGGTGGCAATAATTATGTTGCAAGTAGTGCAGTGCCTGGAGGCCCTTTTTATGTGTAGTGTAGCTTGTACTTTAATTAAAATTGTGTGGTTTTACTTTTCTACTGTGCATTTAAGACCAAGTCAAAGTAAGACCTGTGTTAATCAAAATTAAACTACCTCTCTATATATTTGTCAAGGTCAGTCAAGGCTCCTCAGGTGTTGCTTCTGGTATCATGTGTGGAGCCTCTTCGCTCCTCTAGTTTGAAATAATCACAGAAATTTCAAGGGGAGCTAGGAATGGTGGCACATGCCTGTAATTCCAGCACTTGGGTGGCTGAGACAGGAAGATTGCTATGAGTTTGAGGTTAGTTTGGGCTGCATAGTGAGTTTAAGACCAACCTGAACTACTCAGCAAGAGCCTGTCTCAATAAATTAAAGTAAAATATAAAATAAAATCATATAAATCAAATCAAGGGGAAAAAAGAGAGAAAGCAATGAATTTAAAAGAGATGTAAAAGACATATCAGTCATTTGTAATATGTGGCTTTTACTTGCTTCTTAATTCAGGCAGTTGAGGGCCAGGCATGGTGGCACACCAGAATTCAGGAGGCTGAGGCAGGAGGATCACTGCAAGTTTTAGGCCAGCCTGGGCTACAAGGTGAGTTTAAGGCCAGCCTGATCTGCATAGCTAGACCCTGCCTCAAAAAAGAAAAAATAAATAAACAAAAATTCAGACAGTTGAATAAAGGCATTTAGAAACTTGAATATTGAATATTTGATGTCAGGAATTATTGTTATTTAAGCTGTAATAATGTAGTTTTATTTTAGGGGCAGTTAATGAAGACTTTGCAAATGAAATTATATGATATCTGAAATTAGTTCCAAAGTCATCAGTGAGGGGTACTGGGGTGTTGACATGGAACAAAGTTGTCTGGGGTTTGACTCTTGTCCCTGCTGAGAGATGGGGCCTTTCTTTATTTTCTCAATTGTGTATGTGTCTGAAATTTTGCCTTTTTTTTTTTTTTTTTTTGAGACAAAGTCTCACTTTGCCATTCAGGCCAGTCTTGAGCCGACTACCCCAGCTCATGGACATCCTACTGCCCCAGCCTCCCCAAGTTCTGAAATTACAGATGTGTGCAAGCTGAAATTTTGCAAACTTAAATAGTGAATGATACAATGAAAAAGTTATTCCCTTTTCAACACTTCTTCCACACATCTAGAGTAAGAGGGTGAAATGGTTGATACATTGTGTCCATTTGAGGACTGAGAAGTTTAGAAGCTTAACTAAATGACTCAGCAGGGGGCCAAGGGCCTCACATTTTGAGACCCTGCAAGACAACAGCAGGGAGAAAGCGAGGCTGGTAGCCTGCTGCAATGTAAGGCTCGCTTTCCCCTTTTGCTCTTGTTTTTGCTGTCTTCTGCTGCCTTGGCGTATTACCCCTGTGCCACGCCACCCTGCCTTGGAGCCGGCTGATTATGGGCTGAAACTTCCACAAACTGCGAACTAAATAAACCTTTCCATCTTTAATCTAGGGTGTTAGGTATTTTGTCCCAGCAATGAGAGAAAAGTAACCAATCTCTAGTCTTTTTTATAAAGTGAAATTGAGAACTTTTAACTGGCAATCCACAAAAATGTTTGGATTTCAAGTGATCTGGCTCAAGATTAGTAGTTATTTAAAATACATTGTGTACATTTTTTTTTCTTTTTGAGACAGGGTCTGGCTATGCAGTACAGGCGGGCCTTGAGCTCACCTTGTAGCCGAGGTTGGTCTCAAACTTGCAATGATCCTTGTACCTTAGCCTCCCAAGTACTGGAATTACAAGACTGGGCCACCACACCTGGTTGCATTGTATACTTTTGTTTTGTTTTGTTTTCTGGGTCTCACTATATAGTTCAGACTGGTATTGAATTTACTATGTAGTCCAGGCTGGCCTGGAACTCATAGTGATCCTCCTGCCTCAGCTTCCCAAGTGCTGGGATCATAGGTGTGTACAACCACGCCCAGCTACACTGTATCATTTATGATACATTATTTGTGCATCACATGCACTTGCCTTTCCCTTCTCTCTCTAGTGACTTTTATTTACCTGTGTGCTGAGAGTAGAAGCCAAGGCCTTGTGCATTCTACGCAACTGGTCTACCATAGCCCAATCCTGGAGTGACTTCTGTTCTGGCATCAAAGAAGATGACAGCTCTGTGGTGTTCATTTACTGGGTGCACCGTGATTTCCCGGGCCCCCCATACTGTGCCCAGGCGCCAGCTCCTGAAGGCTCCTTTTTGTGCTTTGCATCTCTTTCCCAGCTCCATGGGGCCCACAGTGCACTCTCAGAGCCCATCCCCACCGGGAGACCATGGAAACTTTTAGGGTGCGCCACACACTTGCTGCTCAAAACGAGGTCTGTGCATGGACTCGACATCGGCAGGCAGCAGGTTAGAAGCACAGAGCACAGGGGTACTGTAGTCTGGGCCTAAATTTGCTCGACACCGCAGTGTGGATGTGCGGCGCCCCAGTACCTGCCAGAATGGACCTAAGCCCTGACCCTGCCTCCAGTGGAGCTGGTTCTCCTCCACTGGACTTTATTTCCCTTTGAGTAGGGAACTATATCTATTTTAGATGTATTGATTACACACTCTTTATAAGCCTGCTTTCTGGTGGACTTAATTATTGATTATCTAAAAATTTCTCTTTCCTTAAGACTTTAAGTGAAAAGCTATGACTTTTCAGATCAACTATGTAGTGAGACTTAAACAATTTCAACAAGGTGACCACCCCCAGGACAGGTGTAACCAGAAGTTCTTCCTCCTAGGTAAACTGGGGAGGCATGCACAGTGTAGAAGCCCTTGTTAACACCTCAAAATATTAACAGATGTATTGATATTTTTTAAACCATCCAATTTTTGTCAGGTGTGGTGGTGTACACCCAGCACTTGGGAGGCTGAAGCAGGAGGACTGCCACGAGTTCAAGGCCAGCCTAGGCTACATAGTGAGTTCAAGACCAATCTGAACTACATACCAAGACCTTATCTCAAAAAGCCAAATATAAATAAATGAATAAAGGGATCTAGTTTTTTTTTAAAAAGTATGTTAAACAAAAAATAGTACAGGGTATTCCAGCAATTGAAGATTAGAAAAATGCTGGATAAAGTTTTATTTATTTAGTTAGTTTTTTGAGACTGAGTCTTAGTATGGCATTCAGCTTTGCCTTGAACTTACTATGTAGCCCAGGCTATCCTCGAATCCATGGTGATCTTCCTGCCTCGGCCTCCTGAGTGTTGGGATTAGAGGTGCCCCACCATAGCTGGCCGTTTTTTACTTTAGTGTAGAACACGGTTCAAATGAGACTGCCAAAGTCTTTCTCTGCCTTCCAATTCAAAAAGATACTTTTTTCATACAGTGTTTATTTATCCCTGCTTTACTTTTGTTTCCAATGCTCTGATCGATGTATTGTTATTTATTTTATGTCTTTTCTTCCAGGCCCACTGGAATATAAGCTTCATGAGGGTAGGTTTCTAATGTCACTGGTTTCGCAGAATAGTCCTTGCACATCAGAGGGACACAATACTCTTTGGCCTCCCACTCTTTCAGACCTTTAAGACACTTACTCCATTCCAACACATAATCCCTCCACCAAAAGAGACCTTTGACCCCGCTCAGAGTGTTCATCCCCAACAAACCACCTGTCCCAGGGGATGGGTGACATTATTGGTTGCTCCTGGGTCATATGACCAATGGAATAATACCTGGCTCTTCTAGGGCCACATGGCTGAAAGTGGAGAAGGGTTGATTCCTGAAAAGACAACCGCTTTTGAAAGAAGCAAAGAAAGAATGCAGGCAGGAAAATAACAGAGGAAGGAATATATATATTCACAATGACTATTTGCCATTTAATTTGCACTAAAACCAGTAAAATGAGCACCATTTTAGAGAAGAAAGCAGACTTAGAAGGTTAAGTCATTTGCTAGCTAGAAGGTGATAAATTGAGACTCAAATCCAGGTCTATTGAGTTCTAGAACCAGTCTCACAGGTACCACATCTCTTCAGTCATAACATTCAAATTCTACTCATGTGTCACCTTCAGTCACGCACTGTGGATTTACTGAGACATGGCCTGTGCTTCTCCACTCAACCAATGTTGCTAAACAACCACTTAGTACTCTATGCAGGCCAGGCTCTGTGCTCCAAGTGTCTGTCTTTGTCACATTCTCATATTCCTCCCCTTTTCCAGGCCTCTCCATTATACTGAAACTCAGCTCTTCTTCTATCCCTTCCAAGTCTTCCTTGAAGACTTAGCTGATGATTTCAACGCACCCTGCGAACTCTGAAACTTACTGGTATTCTGGCCAAAGATTGGGGAGGGATGGAAAGGAATTGAGGTCAAATTACCACCTATACAAATCCCATATAAACATTTTTAACTAGGTAAACCCTTGACAAGAGACCTGAAAAAGTGTTGCTGAGGTCCAAAACTACTGCTCTCAATTAGTACCTTTCTGTGTAGCTAAAACTCCCGAGAGTGACTATTAACAAGTTGAGGACAAAGACTCTGTCATAAGTGCACTTCCTTGAAGATGTGTCTTCTTGCATATCGGAGCCAAGCACATGGTAGATGCATAAGCAAAGTATGTTGAATCAACTGGGCATGGTGGCCCACACCTGTAATCCCAGCACTAAGTAGGCTGATGGGTGCAAGGCCAGCCTTAAAGACCAAAATGAAATAAAATAAAAGGTTGAATTTCTACTGTGTGTCTTCTGTGTTCCGTAGTATCTTCCATGGCTTGCTTACTCAGCTGACAAAATCTAGATGATCTCAGTAAAAACTAAACTGGGCATCCCTAAGTCACAAGAGTTTTCCTTCTCTACACCACTTTTTACCCATTTCCTTTTGCCTTCTCTCAAAACACTTGTTTTTTTATTTAAGAACACAACAAAAATACCCTTCCTATTAAAATTAGCTACCGCTGCATGGGATTGGTATTAATCTGTGTCTGTCTCATCTAAGCTCCCTTCACTTAAACCAAAGGGTTATTCAAGTCAGGGTAGTTACAATGAAAATGTTGCTTTACGTATATAGTTTGGGCAGTCTTTTAGCCTAGGATGATTTGTACAGTACATTAAGCTTTTCTCATATATTACAATATTAAATATATTTCAAGTGCTTAATAAATTCTAAACAAATCTGTTTACTGTATGAGGAAGAATTCTTTTTCTTTTTCGGTTGATAAACCTCGCATGAACCACTGGAGGCGCGCCAGGGCCGTTTTGAACTCCTTCGGCTACCGTCGTTACGTCATCTCCTGCACGCTTTTTCTGCGCCTGCGCGTTGCTCCAACACAGTTCTTTTCTCCGTTGGCCGGAAAGGACGTTGGTGTTGAGGTGAGTGGGGGTCGGATTTGTTCTCCACATTGGGGTTCTCACAGCTGCCACCTCTTACACTTGGCCTGTTTCAGCTGTCAGGACTCCGCGTCCCAGCCGTGCGGAAGCCCCGGACTTCTCCCTTGCTTCGACCCTCGCACACCCTTACCGCAGGCTCGGGAAGGTCGGGCGGCCCGGGGTGGGGGTCGGGGAGAGTAGTGGAGGCGGCGGCGGGCTTCCTGGGGCCGGGCCGGGCCGAGTTCCCGCTGCGCTTTTTCTTTTGTGAGTGTGACCTTGGCTAGGTCATTTGGCCTACCCGGTCCTAGGGTTTCACGGTTTCTTCCTCACCTGGACCTGAGGCGTGGGGCTGCGCCTGGGCGAGGCACCCTGGACGCCGGCCCCTAGTCGGTATTGGCCGAGGGTCTCGGTTTGCAACGAGATCCGGGCAACCGGGGGACGTCGCCGGCCGGTCTCAGCCTCCCTGCTCGCCGCTGGTCCCTGGAAGGCCGCACAGTGAAGAGATGGAGCCCTCGGCAGCTGCTGGGTTCCTTCTGAGTATGAATGTTTTCCGTGTAACCATGGCAAATTTAGTGTACCTCGCCACCTCACGGGCTTGTTTGGAAAAAGCCTTTAAGGGTGAACGCTACGTATGCGTTTGCATCAGTGACAGTAGTTGTCAGAGATTTGTATTTGTGGTTTTGATGATCGGTTGGTTACTGGTTATGCCACAATTTCCGCGTTAATTTGGGAGTAGTTCAGCAGATGTGGGGGGCAGGTACAGGCCAAGCCATTCAACACCTTAGGCATTGTGGGAGTCGCTCCACTGCTGCCCTGCGTCGTCCATGGGAGTTGTTTAGATCTCTTTCTCAGTTCTAACGTGTTTTGTTTTGTTTTTCCTTATTTTACCTGCGCACGACAGTAACTACCATGAGTTCCAGTGTGGTGGCGAAACCTCAGATGCGGGGCCTTCTGGCCAGGCGTCTGCGGTTTCATATTGTTGGAGCATTCATTGTCTCCTTGGGGGTTGCAGCTCTCTATAAGGTACGTGTGTTTTTTTGCTTTAAGGTCATAAAGTGTTTTGAGTTTTTAAATGTGTTTATTTACTTGATTTTAGTGTTTTGAAATAGAGTCTTGCTATGGAGTTCAGGCCTTAAACTTACAATCTTTCTGCCTCAGCCTTCCAAGTGCTGGGATTACAGGCCTGTGTTGCCACCATGCCCAGCGTGGTTTTTTTGGGGGGCGGGGGGTTTAAGAAAGAGAAGGTAGAATTTGAGCCTTTGAAAGTTAGGAAAAACTTGATGTTTTGGTTTATATAGATGTCTTTTTAAAAATTTATTTACTTTTTTTTTTTTGAGACAATAGTCTTACTATGCAGTTCAGGCTAGCCTTGAACTCACTGTAACCCAGGCTGGTCTTGAACTCGCAGTGATCCTCCTGCTTCGGCCTCCCAGGTAGTGAAATTATAGGTGTGCACTACCACGCCCAGCTAGGTGTCCTTTTAAAGCCCTTTACAGGGGTTGGGGGCTGTGACCTGGAAGGGTTTTATCTCCCTCTTGTTCCCTCCCTTGGTCTCTGCGTCCCTCCCACCCTGTGAGGAGCCGCTTCATCATAGGTCTGCCATGCCGTGCTGTCTCTAGCTAGCTGACTGTGGATTGAAACCTCTACAAATGGAGCTGTTTGCTTTCATTGCTGGAACAAAATACTCAACACCCACAGTTTAAAGGAGGAGAGGTTTATTTTGGGTCACAGTTTTTAGAGATTTCAGTTCCTGGTCAGCTGTCTTGAAAGCATGGTGAAAGGGCCCGAGCAGAGGACAGCTGCTCATTGTGTGGCAGCCAGGAAGCAGAGCGTGTGGAGAGAGGAGGTGGGGACAAGAATATACTTTTCCAAGTCACCTCCAGCAATCCACCTCCTAACAACTCTTTCAGCTGCTGAACTCTTGTCATCTTCCACAAGTCCCACCTGAACACAGGCTGGGGGATACTGAAATTGTAAACCAAAACAACAAAAAGGAGGAGGGGAACACTGAACAAAAGCATTAAGTGGGCCGAGCTTTGGGACCATGTATTTGAAGAGGCAAGCACAGAGTAACTCTGTAACTCTGAGATTCCTGCTGTCTGACAGAGGCATGAAATAAATGTTTATAGAAGAAAGAATGAGTAGATGAGAAATGTGAGGAACTTTTTCCTTGCCTCTGACATCATTGTTCTTATGAAATTTCGGGCTTTTATAACTTGTATGGATTCTTGCCCCTTTAACCGGTAGCGACCACAATAGCCATATTTATGTTATTGGGCTACCCACTTTTCAGTGTATAGTGGTTTTGAAACCTTTGAAACCTTTTCTTAAGTTAGTCTGAGAAATCTGTTTTTCCATTGGATTTGTTTTATTTTCTTTTGAGACAGAATCTCCTTATATAGTTCAGGCTGGCCTTGAACTCTGCAGCAGTCCTTCTGCCTCAGCCTCCTGAATGCTGCATTTACCAGCTGTATGCCACCATACCTGGCTTATAATTTTGCATTGTGATTCAATTAACATACTTACACATATGTGTGGAGAGTTTATAGATATATCTGTACATAAAACTGAAATAGTTTGCCATAAAATATGTGGTGCCCTGTTAGGAGTTTTTTGTTTTTTGAAGTGCTAGCTGCACTTCAAAAGTTGATTTCATGTCCTCCTGATGGGTTATGGATGACTTGGAACACACTCCAAAGGCTAATACTAAAAGTCACCCTTGGTTCTGGTACGCTCAGCACTTATAACACATTCAGCTCAGCAGTCCTTCACAGCCACAGTATTTGCTGTTACTCAGTTCTGCTTTTTCCCGTGCTTATCAGCATGCCAGGAACATCTTTTATCTCATTGTCTGACAAATTTCTGTTTGTCTTTCAAGGCCTGCTCAAATGTTCTCTGGAGCAGTGCACACCCAGTCCACCTGGAGAGGAGGTTGGTTCTGCTCTTCTGGGTTCTCAGGCATTTTGTGCCAGGCTGTTTTATAGCATTGGATGTGTTGGATTTTCTATTAAATTGCATTTCCTCAATTTCTGTTAAGAGTTGGGTCCATGCCAGACTTAGTCCATTGTGATTAAAAATTTTAAAAAGTTTGGTGACAAGGCAAAATATTTGTGCCCAGCTAGCTTATTAGTGTTTGATTAGAAGGAAGGTTCTCAAAACATTAAGGAATCCAGATTCTTAATAATTCAGCAATAAGCTTTGGTTGTCTTAGTAGATGTTCATCTCCTTTGTTGCCCTGACCCAGTTAGTGCTGAGTGCTTTAGAAGACTTGGATTATTTCTCCTCCTTAAATTCCAAGTTTTTGTCTATTTTCTGTTTCAGCCAACTTCTCTGTTCTTTACTGAAAGTAGGAATCATTTTTAAGTTAGTCTGTAGTAAGCTTACATTCATGAGTATGAGTTAGGTTTAAGGGGCAGAAGGGGCAGCAGTTACATGAAATATGGAGGTGTCCTTTAGGTAAACTGATTACTGTCATAAGTTAGGCTTGTTTTAAATCTTCAGGTATTGGCTTATTACATAAGACTTTGGATGTGGGTTAATTTATAATTGTTACTCATGATTTGGAGGACCTTTTTTCTTGAGACAGAGTCTCACAGTATAATCCAGGCTGATCGTGAACTCATGGCGATCCTTGGGGAACCTAAATAAATAATTTATATGCATTTTTTTGTTCCCTGAAGTCTATATTTTCAAGACTTAAAAAAAAAAAAAAACCTCTTATTTAAAGTGTAATAGCTGGGCATGGTGGCACACGCCTGTAATCCCAACACTTGAGGCTGAGACAGGAGGATCGTTGGAAGTTCAGGACCAGCCTGGGCTACAAAATGAGCTCAAGACGAGTCTGAAATGCATAGGGAGAGACTGTCTCAAAGGAAAGAAAAAGGAAAAAAAATATAATTGGTGAAATTTAGATAAGGTTATAAAATTACTTTCATTTCTCATTTACTACCAGTTAGTTTTTGCCTTCGTGTTTCATAATCTTTAGATGAGATTATTTTTCACGTTCTAACAAAATGCTCTTCATTGCATAGTAGTTGTGTGGTAGGGAGAGCTTAGAAGTCGTACTATAGTTCATATATAATTGGAGAAGCAAGAAGCTGCTGAGGTCATGCAGTCTGTCTAAAGGACTGAGAACCAGGGAGCTGATGGATTACCTCCCAGTATGAGTGTGAAGATCTGGGAGAAAGGGGCACTCCTGGTTTAAGTCCTAAAGTTGGGAGACCAGGAGCTTCATGTGGACATGAGGTGGTGTATGTCCCAGTTTAAGAGGCAGTTTACCCTTCCTTTTTATTCTGTTCAGGCCCTCCTGTTCACGTTAGTGAGGTTGGATCTTTGGTCTAGTTTTGCCCTCAAACACCGTCATAGACAAAGTTGGAAATAATGTATTACTAGCTTTCTGCACAGTAACCCAGTCACACTGATGCATAAGATTAATCACCAAAACTAGCCTAAACTATATAGTGAAACCCTGTCTCAAGAAAACTATTAAAAACAAATTAATCACTGCATGTTGATAGGGCCCTGCTGACCTCAGTTCAGAGACCAGCTCTGAGGGTTCTTTTTGGTCTGTTACTAGGAGAAATTGAGAATTTGAATAGGAAGTGAAATAGTAAAACTGATCTGGTAGAAGGCTTCTTAAGTGCATTATTTACCCAGTAATGCGAGTCTGTGAATTTTTCTAATACCTTCACGGATGTGGACTGGCACTTGAATTTGTACTTATTTTTTATATGTAGCTTGAGATTTAAGGTTGTATTATTGCTCACCCATTGAAAGCCATTTAGCAGTGTTTGGTGCAGAATAAAACTTTACATGTGGCAAGAGATGGGTTTGAATTCTGTCCCAGGGGCCGGGGATATAGTTCAGCAGCACAGCATCTGCCTGTGAAGTGTGAAGTCTTGAGTTCAATTCCCAGTACCAAAAATAAAATAAAAAATTAATTCTACTCCAGCCACCTACCAGCTAGTACTTCCTAGACTTTGGATCAAGTTAACGTCCACATTGCTCTCTTCATTCTTAGACTCTTCATTGATCTCGCATGGAGAAACTACAAAAACAAGTAAAATCCTAACGAAATGATGGCCCTCCATGTTGCAGTGTTAGCTATTTTTAAAGGCTTGCTTTCTCCAAGTAGTCATTATCTCAGGTCCATTTCTTCATTTGTAAAAAAGGTCAATGCTTGCTTGCAGGTGTTACATGAATCATCTTAAATTACTCTTGTCAGATAGTAAATTTTCTGTGCTTTCAGAGACGTATGGTTCCCAAATCAGGCTCAAACTCATTTGAAGCTTGGGTTAAATTGAAGCAGAATATTTTTGCATTTCTCAGCTATAGGGATATTTAGGCTTTGCTTAGAGGGAAGGCTGTTTGTTAGACAACTTTTAGTTTTTTGGGTATCATCCTCTGGTGCTTACCAGTCTCTGTATTTCTCTCCCATCAAACACATACAAGCCATACACATGCAGTCCACCTGTGAAAGGTACGGTCTGTTCCCCTGTTCCTAGGCAAGGAGGGCTGCTTTTGCTGTGTTTACATGAAACTGCTTTTGCCTCCTTCCTTGCACCTGTGTCACCTACTCCCTTTTTGTTGTAGGGTTCAAATTAAAGGAAGAACAAACACAAGTATATTTTTGTTTATATTGTCTTTAGATACTAAATTTCTAACCTAAAAAAAAAAATCAGTAATAGTCTTGTTATTTTTTTAGTTTGGTGTGGCTGAACCAAGAAAGAAGGCATATGCAGATTTCTACAGAAATTATGATTCCATGAAGGATTTTGAAGAAATGAGGAAGGCTGGTATCTTTCAGAGTGCAAAGTGATTTAGGAATAAAAAGGTAATACAGTTATTTGAAATTATTTTTTAAAAGTTATGTTAAATGTGCTATCTTAACCATATAAAATGTAGTATCTTAGCCATTTTTAACCATACAGTTTTGTATTAACTACTGTACATTCATATTAGTAACTAGTTTTCAGAACTCTTCATGTTACAGCACTGTTATTGTGTACCTGTTAGACAAAACTTCCCATCTCCTCTTCCCCCAGACCCTGGTAACCACTATTTTACTTTTTGTGATTGGCTTATTTTACTTAGTAAAATATTTTTGAGGTTCACCTATGTTGTAGTATAAGTCAGAATTTCCAGCTTTTTAATACTGCGTGTCGTCAGTCTGTCAGTAGACACTTGGATTGCTTTGACTTTTGACTGCTGTGAACAGCTACTATGAACATAGGTGTACAAATGTCTCTTCATGGCCCTGGTTTCAATTCTTTTAGGTGTATATTCAGAAACCATATTGCTGAAGCATATGATAGTTCTAGTTTTAATTTTTAAAGAAATTTACATACTGTTTAACATGGTTACTCCACTTTAGACTCTAAGCAGTACCAAGGAAGGGTTCCAATTTCTCCATATGTTCACAAACACTGCTTTTATTTTTCCTTTAATAGTTGCCATTCTTATGGGTGAGCTCTCTTAGTGCTTTGGGTTTTGTTTTCCTGCACATCATTTTATGTGCTTATAGTCCATTCGATTTCCTTTAGGCCTGTGTTTGTGTTTTCTCAGCCTTTTGGCTGAGATCAAGTATATGTCCTGTTGAATATATTGGAAGTTATTTTTTATTCAAGTCCTTATCACCTGCTTTTGAATTAGGGTTGTTTTTGTTGTTGAGTCGTAGGAGTTCTTTATACCTTCTAGATATTGACTCATCAGATATGGTTGTTTGCACATATTTTCTTTAGTTTCATAGGTTACCTTTCACAATGTTCTTGGCAGAAATTTTAAATTTTGATGTGCGTTGTACTTATTTTTACTTCTGTTGCATATACTTTTGATGTCTAACACTAAAATCTTTGCTAAATCCAATATTGTGAAGCTTTCTTATGTTTTTTCCTAAGTTTTGTAGCTTTAGCACTGTATGTCTTCCATCAACTTCTTCTAAATTTTTGAGGTGCTGGGGATCATGTGCGTTCAGTGTGTGCTTTTCCACTCAACTATATCCCCAGTCTTCTTTAATCCTTTTTGAGATAATTTTTTTATGTGATATATAACGTAAAGCTACAACTTGATTCTTTGCATGTGGGAACCCTGTTTTTCTAAAACCCTATGTTAGGATGACTAGCTCCTCAGCATTGAATAGTCTTGGCATGCTTGTTGAAAATCATTTCTGGGCTCTTTGTTGGATTGGCCTGTATGTCTGCCTTCATGTCAGTACCCCACTGATGTCATTTTTATAGGTTTGTAGTAAGTTTTGCAATCAAGATGTGTGAAACTGCTGGCGTGGTGGCATATTGTATTCCCCCAAAAAAGAGTATGGTAATCCAAGTACTGAAATCTTTTCTCTAGTTTTCCTCACAATCCAAGAAGTTACATTTATAAATCCACTGAGACGTTATTGGAATCCCGGTAAGTTAATTCCAATCTACCACCTCCAATGCAACCCACGGCAGGTGTACAGATTCCGAGACATATTCAAGGTTAAGGGCAGCCAAGGGGTCCTAAGTCTAATTCTCGTGAGGACAAGCGGACAAAGGCCTTGATCCTAGGTCTCTCCCAGAATTAATTATTAACTAGTGAAGCAAGGAGGTGGCTTGAGGATGAATGACAGAATGGCGGGAACTACATAATTTGAGCTGGCTAACAAGGTAGTCAAAAAGGTATCTCTGCAAAATCCAGATAAAGATACGCAGGGGGATCAATTTGCACAACCCAATTAAGATAGAAAGTGGATTGTTTTAGGAGGCTGCTGCTTCAGTTTCTGATATGCAAACTTTATGCCCTGGGAACTCATAGCCTCTTTCTCGAGGCTCATCCCCAGTGGAGGCTCATCCCCAGTCGACATTCCTGGAGCTCACTGGCTCTGCCATCCTGCTGTGCTTTATACATTTTACAAAGGTCACTTTGGGAAGAAACATGACTTTAAAGACTACATACCAGTACCTGCTTCTGATATGTAAACTTTTATGCCCTGGGGACTCATAGCCTCTTTCTCGAGGCTCATACCCAGTTGACATTCCTGGAGCTCACTGGCTCTGCCATCCCGCTGTGCCTATATATTTTACAGAGATCACTATGGGAGCCAACCGGACACTGTCGGATGGCTTTAGAGATTACATATCAGTACCTCAGCTAGCCTTATTTGCAATTCTTAGAGCCAATTGAAGAGAGAAGGAAATAGCATAGTCAGCTCTGTATACATCAACATAAGGAAATAAATCTCGATACAATCAAAGTTGCAGCAATTGTTCTGTGTTCAAGAGGACCTGCTCAAGTTGTCCCCCACAGTGGCACATACCTTTAATCCCAGCACTCGAGAGGCTGAGGTAGGAGGAGCGTTGTGAGTTTGAGGCTGGCTTGGGCTACAATGTGAGTGCAAGGCCGGTCTGAGCTACATAGTGTGACCCTGCCTCAAAAACCTAGGGCCGGGAGTTTGGCTCAGTGGCTTAAGTGCCTGTCTGGCAGGCGCAAAGTTGTGAGTTCGAGCCTGGTGCTACCAAAAAAAAAAAAAAAAAAAAGATGTGTGAGACTTTGAACTGTTTAGTCCATGGACGTGGAGTGTCTTTTGTATCTTTAATTCCTTTCAGCAGCACTTTGGCATTTTCAGTGTCTTTCATGTTCTTGGTTAAGACACTGCCATTTTAATTTTTTTATCATTTCTTAATGCCATCCCAGTGTTTATCTGTTTTGTAAGGTTATGGCTCAGTTCCCTTTTTATTTCCTTTTGTGTGTATATTTTCTTTGCTAATCTGTGTTGACCGCTTAACTATTTACCCAAAACATCACTTGGGCAGCACATTTGTTAACTTACTGACTACCCCAGGTGCCACTCAGGCAGGTATCATTACAACCAGTTGAGTCTTGTATCAAATAAACTTGATAAAATCATCATTTTTTTATAGTTCCTGTCATAAAAAATCAATGAAAAAATACGCAAGTTTTGGTCATCCTGCATTTAAACAATTAGACTGGTAAATGGTTAAACTTAAAACAGATTTCACTTACATTCATACAAACACTCATTTCCCCACTGTTCTACTTTGTGTTTGTCATAAATTGCATCTTTATGTGTTATATGTCCATTAACATAGATTTATAGTTGCTTCTTATGCTTTAATTTAAATAAAAATCCTGTAAGAGAATTAAAAGTGGAGTTATGAGCCAATATTGCAGTAAAGGCTTTTGTATTTGTCTTTTTACCAGAGAACTTTCCATATCTTTAAATTACTGTTTGGTGTTCTTTTGTTTCAATTTAAGGGTTCTCTGAAGTATATCTTATTTTTTTATTGCATTTTTAACTTTATTTTTATTTTTTTAAGACAGTGTCTCACTATGCAATTCAGGCTGGCCTTGGGCTCACTTTGTAGTCCAGGCTGGTCTCGAACTTGCAGCGATCCTCCTGCCTCAGCCTCCCAAGTGCTGGGATTACAGGCGTGCACCACCATGCCCAGCTCCATGCCCAACTTTTTCTTTTTTTTTTGTTTAGCGAAGAAAAAACAGAAAAAAAAGACATATAAAACAAAAACAACAAGCAAAAGAGACAAACAAATGACTAGAGTAAATACACAACAGTAACATTGCAGGTTTATAAAATCGGATGATAGAAACTTGACAATGGTTGCAATATTGCGTATCGTTATCTTTAAAATGGTTACTTACATTAACAGATATAGACATGTAAAATTAATCTAATCATATGAGTATTAATTGTTCTTTCTCAATAACGAATAGACTCAACAGTGTGTTCATTTTAGTTATCTTACATATACATATATACAGGTTTATATCTTTTCCTCTTCCCTTTTCTCTTTCCGCCTTTTCCCTTCCCAGTTACTTTTGCTCTTCGAGCTGTTTTTTACCCTTATGTAGTATTTATTATAGATTTTGGATCATATATACTTTTTCAGTTTCTTACACTAGGGAGACAATATGGTATTTACACATGTGGGTTTGATTTATCTCACTTACGAGTATGGTCTCAAGTCATGACCATTTACTTACAAAAGTCTCAATGCAATCTTTCTTAATAACTGAGTAGTACTCCATTGTATAAAAATACCACATCTTTTTTTATCCATTCTTTGATTGATGGGCACTTGGGTTGTTTCCAAGATCTGGCTATTACAAATTGGGTTGCTATAAACATAGGTGCACAGATATCCCTGTGGTATGATGTTTTCAGTTCTTCTGGGAAAATGCCCAGAAGTGGGATATATGCCCAACTTTTTAACTTTATTTTTTATTACATATTTGTCATACATATTGATCACATTCGTCATAGGAAATTTGTACCTGTGCATAGTGTATCTTCCCCCATTCCCTCGCTGCCCTTCACCCGTTCCTCTTCTCCCCATACAAAAGCTTTCAGTTTTTTCCATTTCTTTTTTTTTCCTTTCCCATCCTTCCCCACTTCCCCTTCCTTCCCTTCCTATTTGAACATTATCTTCCTGCTTCCTAGTCTCTGTCATTCATTTTGGTCCTTATTTATTTTGGTTTCTCATACAAGGGAAACAGTATGATATATAAACATGTTTCTGATTTCTTTGAAATGTATCTTCCAGTATAGGTTTGCTAGTAATGATCTTTCAATTTAGAGTGTCTTTGTTTCTTTTGTTTTTATTTTTAGTTTTTGTTGAGAGAGAGGGTGTTGTTTTGTAGTTCAGGCTGGCCTCGAACTCACTGTAGCCAAGGCTGGCCTTGAGCACCCTTAGCGATCCTCTTGCCTCAGTCTCGAGTGCTGGGATTACAGGTGTGTGCCACCATGCCTCACTGTTGCTTATTTTTGAAGGGTAGCTTTTCTATATGTAGTGTTTTCAGTTAATAGATATTTTCCCCCCAGGACTTTAAATTTATCCCAGAGTCTTCTGGCCTGAAAGAGTTCTGGCGAGGCTCCCTCCTTCATGGTGAATCATGTTTTTCTTGCTGCTTTCAAAATTCTCTTTGCCTGTTTTACTTGGAGTTTGTTGAGCTGGTTGTATTTATGTTCCATTTTTCAGACTTGTGAAATTTTCAGCCATTATTTATTTCTTCAAATAAACTTTTTCGCCCTTTCTGAGATTTCCGTATAACACGTTGGTGCACTTGGTGGTGTTTCACAAGTCCTTTAGGCTTTGTTCGCAGTGCTCTTTGTGCTCTTTGCGGCTTGGTTTCTTCTGCCAGTTAGAGCCTGCTTGTGAGACACCTCCCCAAGTGAATCTTTTTTCAGCTTTAATATTACTGTATTTTTCAGTTTTGGAATTGCCTTGGTTCTTTTTAATTTCTCTGCAATAAAATTAATTTAAAAGTTTCTGTATTATTTTCATTTTCCCAGTTTTACATAGTTGTCCTCTGTTAGCTCATTGAGCATGTTTAGGATAGTTTTAAATTGTTTTCTTGAGAGAGGGTCTTGTGTGTGTTGTTCAGGCTGGCCTTGAACTTACTGTGTTGCCCAGGCCGACCTTGCACCTGGAGCAACCCTCGTGCTTCAGCCTCTTGAGTGCTGGGATTACGGGCACGCACTACCATGCCTGGTGGGTTGTTTTGAGTTTTTATCAAACCAGAGGCCAGTGGTTTTTAAATTTGGTTTGTGATTTGTTTCTTGGAATAGGCCTGGTTTCCTTGTTTATGTGCCTCATAATCTTCTGTTAATGTGGACACTTGGAAAAATACCCACTTCTCTGTGTAGACTTGGAGTGTGCATGGGAAGACCTTCATTAATTAGCCTGGTACAAAGGCTCAGGGTTCTCCCTTTCTGAGCACACATCTTCCCTGGCCCTATACATGTGCTTTTGTTCCACTTTCCCTGTCTCTATACCCAGTTGCTCTTAAGCCTTCCTTAACTTTCGAGTTTCCTCCTGCCGCTTGGAGTTGAAGGCTCTGCTGTATTCTATGCATAACTTCTGTCCCCAGCTGCCTGCAATTCTACAGCTCCCCCCCCAGCTACCCCCAGCCCTCATGCTGTGGTATCACCCATTGCTTTCTTGTTTCCCACTGTTCCCATCAGTGCTCGAGTGTCATGTAAGACAGAAACCAGTCCCTAGGGCAGTTCCAGCGGAGCCAGCATGTTGTGAGCCAGCTCTACTCTTCTGTCCTGCGGGAGGTGTGGGGAATTGGGTTGTTTCCTCCAGATAGCACTGTAGTGGGGTAGGACAGGAAGGAGCAAAAAATGCCCTCAAACAGTGATGGTGAACCTTTCAGAGCTTTCAGTGATGCAAGCAGCCTGTGTGGCATGTGTGCTGTAGACTTGCCACCACTGCCCTAAATTTCTTACCTTTCCAACAGTTTTCTTGGCTTAAGCATCTTGTTCCTGTGGCTTAACTGATTTCTACAATTCTTGCAAAACTACTTTGGGCCATATATTGTTCATCATTGTTTCTGGAAAGAGCGAGAGGGAACTGGTCTGAAGGTTTGAAGTCCTCTGTCTATTGCTTACATTTGTTTAAAGTTACTATTTATGTTCAGACTCATTTCACAGTTTTGCTATTAATTGCTAGATTGGCAATAAGAAAAATAATTTTCTTAGAAGTGACTTAAAAAACCAGAACAGTTTTTTGGATTCCCAAATGATTTCTCAGACAGTTATCTAGGATCAACTTCCTGGCTTTTTCCATATATTCTGGCTTACACTGTCTTCTAGTAGGTCCTTGTCTCAGGGACAGTATGAATTAAGGTTCTGCATCCAGAAAAGCACTGACTGGTGTTCTGATGAAAGGTCATCCACTGAATTGAAAGGAAATTATCAAATATCTAATGAGACTGTTCATATTTTGGAGTCCTAGGCATGTTTTTAATTTAAGCTCAACAAAAAAGCAAGAGGCAACAATTTAAATGGTTAAAGAATATCTACCATTTTAATCTGACATGGAGAATGTGAACCTACTGTTTAGGTGTCATATTCCTGAATGAGCATGTTAGGTGTGTTAAAAAAAAATTGTGTATGTATATGTATCTGCCAAGATGTGGGGTAGGGAAAAAGTCTGTTGTACTGGACTTAGATCACTTTAATAAATAACTCAAAGGTAATTTAAACTGTGAGGGACTTTGGTTTAATAGGTTTGATTCTGTAGCATTGTGTTTCATCAGTCTTCAGGAAATACTTGAAATGTAGATAGATGCATGTACTCAAGTATTCAGTGTTTTACAGTTCTAGTAGAGGAATAGAAGTTTTTTCAATGGTTGGAAAATTGATTTTTTTTCATACCATGGGCTATTGTGTCCATTATCAATGATATTCATAAAATGACATAAATTACAGAAAATTAAGAATGTCTTAAACAGAATGGCCTGTTAATAATTTCACAGAAAAAGATGGAAAGGTGATTTAAAGAAATACTAATAGTTGTGTTTATAATGTGTAACAGTGGTGTTTTAACTTTGAAGTTAGATGGTCAGTTCTGAGAATGTTTATCATTAACTTGGTCACTTTGTTTTTTTCCACAGGTTTCTTTGGATTGAGTTCCATTTATCACTGATCGGTGTTCCTGAACTGTGCAACATCAGTATGTGGGCTAAGAACTGCTTAGTTCCTCATGACAAATAAACACTTGTGTGGACAGCAAATCTTTGCGCAGTTATTCTTATTGGTAATTTAGATCTCTTCAAAAGTATTATAACTGACTAGAGATTTTAACTTTATAAACTTTACAGAAGGTAATGAAGTTATTTTATTGTTTTAACACATCTTTAATTGTATTGATAACTGAAGTCCTCCTAGGTCCTGGCTTTCAAGGGATCTCCAGGAGTCTGTAGGAGGGACAGGACAGTCCTTCCAATAAATTCTGTGCTGAGTTTCCTTGCCATTATTTGGTAGTCATGCTACCATCAAATTGATGAAAATCAAAATGGATTACTGAGAAATACTTAAAATTACTTTATTAAAGAACTGATATATACAGGGAGTGCTCAAAATATACAGTGAATACATTTTCTTTGTTTCGTTTTTAAAGGGAGGGTCTTGGTATGTAGCCCAGACTGGCCTCGAACTCGTGGTGATCTTCCTGCCTTAGCCCTCCTGAGTGCTGGGAATAGGTGTGCACCACTGTGCCTGACTGTGAGCACAACATTTGTTAGAGTAAAAGACACTTCGCCATTAACCCCTTTCAGAATACTCCCCTTTGCTTCGAACATAGTTATCCCATTATTCTTGCCACTTTTTGAAGCAGTTCTGGAAGTCCTCTTTTGTATCTCTGAGGTATGATTAAAAACATGGTGAGTGCTGCTGTCAAGTGCCATCTGATGGAAAGACAGGGTCACGAAAGCATTATTCTGTGTCCTCATCCACTTTATTCACTTGATTGGACACCATGTGGCTTTAGACTATCCCAAAGTCAAAATGACCATGCAGGGTAAATGTTTTGCATTGGTTAAGGACATCTAATTAGCCATGACTGCAACTCAAGACACTGATGAAAGGACTCCAGAAATGCTTCAGAAAGATAAGTGTGTTCGAAGTGAATGACTGGATTTTTTTTGGGGGGGGGGTTAATGGCAATGTGTCTCTTATTGTAAAATATTTTTTAATTTTCACTGTAGTTTTTGATCATGCCTCACGTAGAAATGGAATGTATACAGAAAAACAATCATTTCTGCTAATAACTAAACAGTGTGGTAACCTTTTCAGAGGTTTCAAAACCTTTCTGTTTAATTGCTGTGATTAAAGTGATACAACAAAGAACTTTAAATTTATATTTATCCAAAGCTAGTTTAACCATGGATTAAGATAAGTATATTCTTGCCCTTTTTAACTTGTGTAGAATTCTTAAATCATATGATAAGAGCTGAGTAAAAACTTGTAACAATATACATTCACGTATGATCTGTCATTCAGGGAAACCTTTGGCGCTGGCCGTGCAGCTTGGTGGTGGGGCGGCACTGGCCTAGCACGTAGGAGGCCCTAAATTTGATCCTAGCACTGAGGACCTCCCCACACCAGAAAAAAACCTTGTTTTCTTTTAAACAATTTTATATAACAGTATGCAAAATTACCATAAAACATACAAGAATTAGTATATATTTACATTCTTAAAAATAGTTACTCTTAAAGTTGACAAACTCACTTTCCTAATACGAGTATTACATAAACAAGCCTTTCTTCATATTCAGCCTGAATTCTCCATTAACAGTCTACTTGCCAGGAATAGTGAAGTAGTGATGAGTACTCATCATCCTTTTGGGACCTAAAGATCAGTGGGTCTTTGAAATTGTGTTTTCTTAGCATTTCACATTTGTAGGTAAAAAGTTATAGGCCCAAGTTTGAAAGTACATAATCAGTAGGCGTTTCAATTAGTTGGACCATGAGATATTTACTGAGCATTTTAAGGTATACGCTGACCTAAGATTCTTGAGTCAGACCCATTCTTGGATGTAAAATGATGGACAGATTCTGGGAATATCCTCATGCTTCAGTTCAGCAGAGAAGACTATCTGGACTGA
The DNA here is from genome assembly GCA_004363535.1 of Dasyprocta punctata. Lineage (NCBI taxonomy): Eukaryota > Metazoa > Chordata > Mammalia > Rodentia > Dasyproctidae > Dasyprocta > Dasyprocta punctata. The sequence goes on along the minus strand of RJWM01001063.1, from coordinate 144,794 downwards.
TGTCATTAGTAGTATTAATACTGGGGAACTTCATTCCCCTCCAGAGTACCAGGAAGTTCCTAGTAATAAACTCATCTGAGTACTTTGCCTGTTTTCATTGATACACATCAAAGGATCTACTTTACTTTAATAAAACACAAATTGGAAAAAAACACTTTTTCCAAAATGTACCTGAACAGACAAGAGGTACAGTACTGCAAATTTCAGTACAATACAGACTGGGGGTGGGTATACACAACAGCTTCTGCTAAAGAAGGGCGTAGCAACTAAGTGACAAGTTCAGCAAGTTTAGCAACAGCGTCCTAAGCATTTCAAGACTCCAAATCTTTGCAGACAAGGATGTATTAGACAGGGGTGGTGTCTCAGTGTCCCCCAAATGGGATGCAACTGGAAATGAAACTTTGCTCTGCTCTGCACCCTAAGGATTAACCACTTTTTGTTGTAGAACATTAACATCAATAGTATGGAAATTTGGCATTATAGAGCAAAAGGAATGCATTTTTGGTCAAAATACACCATATACAGGACTGTGTTGTTTCCTAGTGGGAAAGAAATTTTTTTGTCTACTTTATGTCTAATTTATTTTGGGAAAAAAGAATTTAATAATTTCATAAGTGGCTAGAAAATTATAACTATAGAAACGTGTTGGCCTTTTGTGTCTATGTTAAATGTTAGAGTAACACTAGGTTTCTTGTTTCAAAATATTGCATAATTAGAAAGCCACACCTTACTGGAATCTCATGGGAACCCTTTCCTCAGGGCTTTATTCTTTACCATGGTAAATTTACTGACGAAGACCTGAGCAAAATGTGGGTCAACTAGATAATGGTATGCTTTAACAGTGGAGGGGGGAGGTTCCACAGCCACCACTGGGCATGGTGTTTGCATGAAAGAGCAGCTGGGGGCCAGGTGACAAGATGTCTTTGCGATGTAGTCCACAAGTCTGTGGTACTGCTGCTCTGACAGTCTCTCTCGGACTCCATCCACCTGCAATTCAAACAAATTCATTAGCTGCCAAACACTTACAATAGACTTCTACAGTAAAACTACTACTTTTTTTTTTCCTGATACGTTTGGACACTACGTCTCCTAGCTATTACTATTACAGCCATTTGTGTACAACAGTGGTTCCTTTTATTTTTCCTCTGAGGTGAGCAATAATAACGCTGCAATTTTAGCAGTATAACAAAAGCTTTGCATGAGAATATTAAGACAGCCTCCTTTGAATAAGCACCTGTGTTGTGTAAAACTCCCATGTTTGAAGTTGACAATTTGATAATGCTGTACTTAACTATTAAAACATCTGTCATGCTCTTTACCAAGCAGCCCAGGAACAAAGAATTGAAAATGTCTTTCCTCTAAACTAATCACCATTATACTCAAGCATTCTGAAATAAAAGCTTTGCTAGGTTTTGCAAACCTCAGATAAAACCTTTTCAGTTTGACAGAAAAGTGGAGAAGAGCATCTTGTTCAAACCAGTGGCTCTTGGCAGAGATTAAAAAAATAAATACCTTTTGAACTGTAACATTTTCTGTTTTTACAAATGCTAGGATGTAAAGCCAGAGAAAACAGAAAAACTGGGCAGAGGAAGGGGAAATTTTTATGGCAGAAAGGGAGGATGCAAAGTACATTTATGGTTCATAAATGTCTGGCTCATCTTCAGTAGAAATGAGCAGGAGAACTGAGATGTACTACCTAAGTTCTTAAGTGAGATTTTCTGAGAGTGCCCATCAAAGGCCACTGGAGCTATAAATTCTCACCCGAGTCTCGCTGCTGTCTAGCGTGGCGATGAGACAGAGCGGGAAGTTTGCAGCACAAGCCACCCGTCTGTGAGAAGCAAGTAGCCACTGACCTCGTGGTTTCTACTTACTGAATGTCGGCAAGACCATTCTGGAAGGAATACAGATGTTTTACTAAGAGCTTCTCAAAAAAGAGGCAACATGAAGAATTTCTTTCTATTTCTGTATAGGACCCAGAAATAATGCAGTCACAAGTGTCCAAAGCTGCGAAAGCCAGTGAGATGGCAGATATAGCAAAGGGGTCTGCCAGAGCCAGAGGATTCTGTCCTGCGTCGGTCAGAGTTCACATCTCATATTTTTAAGCTTGAGGAAGAAAATGAAAGCCCCCCAAAGACTTGAGACAGATGGAAGTTGTGCACAACTACGCGGAAGCCAGAGCTCTGATATCACTCGATGCGGCCGGAATTCAGCTGGAAAGCTTTGAACACACAAAGTCTTAATTGCTCCTCCTGAACAGCAGCACAGGAAAACCCGTGTTGTGAAAGGAACCTGGCCAAGGAATAAATTGACCTTCTGACTCATTTTGAACCTCTCATAAGGGATTTCAATAACGTGCCAGGCATATTAAGCAATTACCCCTAAAAATGGCTGCATTTAACTAAGAAAAGCAAATGCTGATTTAAAAAAAAAATCCAAATCCTGCCATATTTGAATATGCTGAGTGATGTCATCTACAAATTAGTTCCTTCCAAGATTCAAAAGAGCTGTTTCCTGGCCTCTCAGGCAAAAGCAATAAAAGAAAAGCCACTTTATATAAAGAATTTAACATACTGCTCTTGATTTTCGCTGGAAGATAGCAGGGAGGCTTCTGAACCAGCTTTATGGTTGGATTATGTTGGGAGGCACTGACGAGAGCAAGGCCACCCTCCCGCCCACACTGAAGACGCACGCGCTGGATGAGGGTATGAAGGACTCGAGTGCTCTGCAGCTTGAATTTTCTTCGGGGTGGGTAGGAGGTTTGGGTCATGCATTAGGCAGCAGTTACTGTTTTTATAAATTTAGGGACGAGACAAGGTGGAACAGATACTAAGAAGATGAGCATGGTGCCCCGAGGCACACGGATGTCCGAGCTCAGCCCTGCTGGTGCTGCTGGGTGTGAGCTCACTGCTTGTCTTTAATGGGTGTCATGCAGTGCTCCTGCTCTCAGTTGTCCTCCTGCCTGTGTTTAAGCCATTCCTTAGTCCCAACCCTCTTTTATTCCTGGATATCAAAGGAAAACCTTATTGAGTGTGGTGTCTACAGCTTCAGTGCTTTGACCTCCAACTCAGTGATTCCATGGTCTCAACCTTGGCAACTTGTTCGGGTGTTGCCTCTGGTTGTCTCAGTTGCCCCTGGAGAAATAGGTCTCTTCCCCTCCAACAATGGCACTTCATCTCAGTACCCTTCTCAAACAAGTGCAAAAGAGAAGGATCACAGTGAAAGACAGTTTAACAGCAAGAGATGAATCTCCACAGTCACCTTAAGATCTCAAGTATTTCTCAAGCCTAAGGAAATACGATGGTCACAGATATTCTTGGGGTCTTGGAGGTTTCTCATTAAGGCCCAGGACATGAACATAATGCTACTATCCCCTGCCAAATCCTGTAGCTAGATCACCACTGCTTTACTGTCAACTAGAGCAGAAGATTTTTGGCAGATGTAATAAAGTCAGCCTGGACATCTGACCTCTGTTTATTCCCAAAAAGTCATCAACTCAAAGCAGCAGTGCAGTCCTGGTGCCAAGCCCCAGCTTAAAGCCTTGACTGATTATGATCCAAGAAACTAGAGAAATCTTAGAGTTGTTGTGGTTGGCTGCTTTCCATCTCAGATAATTTTACCCAAACAGTGGTGTGAGTGAGACACAGGCTCCCATATCAGGAAGAAAATAATGAACGAAGGAATCAGAATTTGCTGTCCTTTGCTGGGGCCACTGAGTCCCCAGTTAAGACCAGTAGGCTCCAGCTTGTCACTGGTCATCCCCATCCTGTCACACGGAAAAAGATGTCTGTTTTCGGGTCAGCAGTTAGGGCCCCATGGATCAGGCTCCCACCTGGGAGATGGGGCAGAGCCGTTTTCCAGTGGCTGCTCTGCGTACCCCACCTGACTGCATCTATTCCATCACCAGGAGCCAAAGCCAGCAGTCAGTCTGTCTCGGGAGCTGTGGAGCCAGGAAGCTGGCCTGAGAGCCCGAGCACTGTCTCCAGGAAGTACTTGGTGTTACTTACCGACAGAAAATCACCCTATGGGGAAGGGGTCACTGCTGCAGAATACAGTCAGTGGGTAGGAGAGATATGTTCACAACATTGGACCCCTGAAATCTCTTGGGTTGGGCTTGGGGGAAGGAGCAGAGGGAAGAAGTGTGTCCAGCCTGCTCTTGCCTCATGACACCCCTTACTCCAGCAGTCTGTTCCTGTACCCCCAGACCTGTGGGAGCTACCCCCAGGTCCATGCAGACCAGAGGCCTCCTTTGAGAAGCAGTTGCCAGCAAGTCTTACTGTTGTTCCTTGCCATTCCTGTACCAGCTCACTCATTTTGGAGCTCTGCTGTCCTGTCCCGTCCACTCCAGCACCCAGCCCCATGCTGCCAGCAGCCTGCGTGATTCACTTGGCTTGGGCCCGGGCCGAGAGTCCCTCTAGCACCTGCTAGGCTCTGTGCAGGGCTTGCAGGCACATCGGGGTGGGTCTTTCCAACACCCTTCGACAGTGCATGAACTCCCCTGCTCCCACTGAAACCACCATCCTAGACTTCTGGTCTCCAGGAGCCACTTGTGAGTCACCAAAGTCAGCCTGTGTCCTGACTTCTCTGGCAGCTGCTGCCGGAACCCTGCTGTCTGAAGCGTACCTCCACATCACAGGCCACTCTTGGCTGCTTGAGCTGCACGGTGAGCAGGTGCTTCTGCTCGCTGTCCTGGGCACAGTCGATCTCGGTGACAGGGAAGGCCTGCTGCTGCGTGTCCTCACTGATGCTCACCACGAAGAGCACCTCTGATGTCAGCAGCAAGCACCCTTCATGCTCCTGGCCGGAGCCCCTCACCAGAACCACGTCCAGGGCCATGTGGACTTCCGGTCTTCCCAGAGACTGAAGCATTTTCCTGTTTAAAAGGAGAAAAGTGAGGCTAGGAGCCAACCTGGTAAACATAGTTACTTGTTGGTGCTCGCTGCTCACAAATAACAGGGGGAACCCAACACAAAGCTCCCAAGGACACAGGGTCATCACTCGTCTGATGATTGACTTTAGCTTGAAGTGCTGTCAGTTTAATTCTAGTCAACAGAACTAGTTCCTACTAGGGACAAAGATTTCTTTTATGAATGCTGGTTCTCCAGGGAATCAGCCAGTGTATGACTTCCCTGAGTGGCTACCACAGAACACAGTTCTGCAGCCCGCCCCAAACCTGGGACCAGCAGCCCGGTCCTGGCCTTCTAGGATGCCCTGTTCTGTCTAAGACTGGTGCCGAGAATGGCTACTCCTCCTGGGCACCCTGGAAGCTATTATGAATGTGAAATGGAGTGAGGCCTCAATAATTTACCAGACATATTTGACATGGCTGTTTGAAGCCTGGTCAGCATGTCGATCACTTGGCTGATAGCGCTGTTTGGGAAGCTGAGAAAGTCCAGCTCCATGCAAAATACCTGTGGTAAAAGAAACAAGGGAGTTTTACTAGTTGTTTCCTGGAAAAAAAATTCCATGCTACAGTGACATCATCTGCTGACAGCGCTCCATTAAATGTTACAGATTCAACACAATGGAAGCAAGTGCACAGATAATCACTACACATTACGGTCCTCTTAACCTGGCGATCTTACATTGGCTACAAACTGCAATATGAATGTGCTATGTAAGCCAAGCATAGACTAACACAGGAAGCACAGGACTCCTGAGAGCAGCTGGCCATCAACAACAGCTTACACATCATTTATAATTTATGTGTTAAAAAAATCAAGATTACTAGTTGACTTCCTTGCTTAATAATCCAATACTTTTTCTGCCTCTGTGCTATATGAATAGACAAATAAAATACACAATATATACAGATACACACAAAGGCACACAGTTTGGCGAGATACAGTATTTAAATGTTAAGTGACTTAATCCAGCTGTTAAATACGATTCCATATACATTTATGAGCGCTCTCAGGGCCTCTGCTTTATTACATGCTCTCCTGGTGCCAGCACCAAATGAGGGCACCCAGCGGCAGCCACAGAGGCCTCCACAGAGACTCTCCAGAACCAAAGATGGTACAGCATGTGTGCTTTCTGGGGGCTTGTAAATGTTTATAAACGAGGCACAGTCATTAGACTAAGAGTTAGTGGTTTGTAAAACCTTCAGTGTGGTAATAAAAGTTTTACAAGAGTGATGGAAACCAAAAAGGCCATGTGAAGCTCTGCTCTGGGATGCTCTTATGTAAGGCAGAGTTCCCGAGCCCTGGGAAACACCATGAGGGACAACGGCACTTTCAAAACCAAAAGGATTTATGAAGGATGAGTTGCCTTTACCTCACTGAAGTCTGTAGCAAAAGGAAGACTGTTTTTATTCACATCTAAGGCCTGTTTGATAAGGGAGAGTTTAACTTTCTCCCTTACGAGCTGCAGCAATTCTTATTTTCATTTCCCTGTGAGCCAACATATCATGCACAGGCCATGAGAGAAGTAAAGGAGCAGAGGGCGGAGCGAAGAAGGACTTGGCTCCCAACTGTGTGGTGGCTCCGAGGATGCCGCTGCAGGCTGCTGGGCCCCCGCGGCCGCCCTATCAGGCACTGCTCGTGGGCCCTGCCCTGGCTGCACCCCACCAGCCCACCCCTCTGAGGCACAGGACCAGGCAGTGACAGCAGAGTGCCAGGCGTCTGACAGGTGGGCGAGCTCTCCTGTGGGTGAGGTATGAGTTAGCCGCTTTGTGCCGAACTGATGACATCAGTTTAGGTAAGAAAGTACCAATCCTAGCTATGTTTACCGGAGTTCATGCTCTCTGCCAAAAGCGCAGAGGATAAGCATGGCAGGGGGAGCCTCCTCTCGCACGGGCTACTCCACGTGAGCACACGGATGTGCGCAGGGCCCTGGAGCACCACCACCAAGCACAGGTAGCGCCATAAGTGCAGCTTTCCACAGCTGTCTGCCTGGGGAAGGGGCTCAGAGCACAGACCACGGTCCTGTGCTTCCACTGACCAGAGGACTCAGCCTGGCTGCACACAGCACCATGCGACTGTGGAGAAACCACTCCAAACCCAGAGACCTGCACGCAAACCCACCTGCTCTCCTTCAGACATGCCGCTGCTCACAGAGCTCCGCTTGCCATGCAGCCTGTCTTTCACGTGGAACAATGTAATAATTCTTTGCTGCAATCTACTCTACATACTGCTCTGAAAGTCTAACTGGTTACTGTTCATTAAAGTCTATTATCTTACTTAACATTTTATTTTATTTCATTTTATTTTAGAGACAGGGTTTTGCTATGTAGTTTAGGCTGGCCTGAAACTCATTATGCAATCTAAGCTGGCCTCGAACTCACAGTGATCCTCCTGCCTCGGCCTCCTGAGGGCTGGGATTATAGGCCTGAGCACCATCCCCTACTTTATTAAGTATACTATAAAAAAGATTCCGATACAAAATCACAGACTCTAGTATGAAATTACTAATTGAAATAACTGATTTCCTGCTTCCACAGTTCTATTACTTTTTACTAGGAACACAATTCTACTCTGTGTAAACAAGCATAGGAAGGCAAGAAGGACAGCTTCTATTTATTCATTATTTTTCACCCCTTTCCCTTGTGTAACAGGCCCAGATATCATAATGCAAATCAATCAGTAAAGTCCCAGGGCCCAATTTCCCACCTCCTTACCGTAGCCAGTCTGTGACACAAGCTCCGCAGCCCCTCCGATGGGCTTTGTGAACACCCCCATGATTCCTTTCCCCACACCCGAGATAACGCCCTTGGCCTTGTGTCCTGCGGAAGCCTGAGCCTCGGATGTCTTCTGGAAGTTCTGCATTGGCTGATCGACTATTCCAGCAATTGCACCTGAAATAACAAAAGCCCTTGTGAAGGACAGAGGCTTAAAATCCTCAGAAAATGAAACCCCGATCTGGATCCCAGTTTCATCTGGATTGAAAATGAAGACTTGCCCTCATTATAAAATCTTTTACTGTACATTTATTTACCACAATTATCTAAGTACATTGAAGGCTGTTTATGTGAGACATTTCTTCATCAAAACACAATGTTCACGGTTTGTGAAGTCCAGCAAACGTATCAGACTGTCCCCAGCTTTGCCCATTTGCCTTTCCTCAGAAATCAGGTAAACCTCTGAGGGAGAAGCGAGGGCCTTGGAAGGAGAGTGAGCCTGTGCCCCCGACAAACTCTCAGTCAACTGGGGTGCAATGAAGGGAACAGGCGGCCCTTTCCTGTGTTCTCGCTTTCACTAACAATTATTTAGTAATGTTTCAGTATGCTCAGTGTATTTGCTATGGGTAATAACCGGCTTCTCTCAGGCCCAGTCCACCTTGAGTGCTTACTAGACGCTGCAGACTGGGCAAAGAGCTTCACCTATGTGAGCTCATTTTCACTCTTCCTAATCCAGGAAAAGGCATTGTCTGATCATTTTCTGGAAGGGGACACTGAGGCACAGAAGTTAAGGGGTTTTCTAAGGACACACAGCTGTTAAGTGGCTGGGCCTGAATTTGTCTCTAAGGATCCTGAACCAGAGCCCAGCTCTTAGCTGTGAATGTTCAAATGCATGTTTTTATTATATTAAAAGCCACATTGTCAGTAATCCCCTCAAAATACTCCTCCTTGCTTCAAATATACTTAGCCCATCCTTTTTGCTGGAAGTTCTCTTTCCTTAGGGTCTGCAGTTGTACTGTCACAGCTGCCTCGATGTACTGAGTGGATTCAAAATGCCTTCCTGTTATGGTCATTTTGATTTTGGCAGGATCCAGAAGTTGCATGGCGCCAGATCTGGTGAATAAGGTGGATGAGGGCGCACTGTTATGTTTTTAAGAGCCTGTCTTTTCAGCGAATGGCACTCGGCACTACTTGAGAAAGAGGCGAGGACACTAGGCTAACTGTTCAAAGTGAGAGGAAGTATTCTGAGGGGGAGCACTAGCAGTGTGTCTTTAACTGTGATAAGTTGTTAGATTTGAACCCTCACCGTATCTTTTGATCAGCCCTCGTATTCACTTGTCCGCTTATAAACAGGCTTCTTGCCAATTTTAGAAAACTTCCTTCTCTCCCACTTTAACTGAGGTTTGGGTCCCTACTCTTCACTTCGGAATAGCTCCAAAAACCCTGTTTCATCAATTTCATCTACCAGCTTTACCACGGGGCCACTACTTTTCATCCTGAGCCAAACGAAGGTCGGTTACAAGTGAAAGGACTCCTCAGTCACTCCTGTGAACATGTCCTCTTTGTTCTCTTTACCTCAAGGGCCAATGATGAGACTGAGAAAAGGCCTTGTTAGTCTTTTTTTTCATGATGGAGCAGGGGGTTCCCTGACTCAGAAGTAAAAATTTCTTTACAGTTCTAGGTAGAATTCCTTGTTCTCAGCTTCGACTTGGTAGGGTATGCGAATACGCAGTACCATCAAATCCTAGTACTCCAAAGGGCACTAATTCAGGCTCCTGAAGATGTCCAGGCTTCAGTTAATTATCTGCTAATTTCAAGCAATAGTCCATGGAACAAACCCAGTAGGACAAAAGGCTTATTCTTTCAGGTCACATGTAAAGGAAATAGTCAAGGATTCCAGTTCTCCAGGCTCTGACAGTCATTTGAATTTATGAGTTGACAGAGTAAGAAAAGGCTGAGGTGACAGTTCTGTTGCCCAGGCTAGAGTAATGCCACCTACACGGGCTACAGAAATGGTGGGCTGAGGTGAGGCAGTCACCCCCAGTTGCCCTGGCTCTTCAGGGGTGAGGGTCACTCTCGGCACCCCAGACTGCCAGTGCTAGCCTGTGGGTTGGGAGGAACCTTCACTTTGACAGAGGTCAAGGGATCGGATCCTCTGGTCTCCACCTATAAGATCAGGGGTCAGAGTAGCTACACCAGGAGCACAATGGAGGCAGGAACTCTGGGCCTTTTCTTCATCATTTCAGAGCAAGTAGTTCAAAGTCGGCAGTATGAAACTGAAGAATGCAGCTTTTCTCATTTCACTATTTGATTTCTCTGAAAGGTCTCCATGCTTATATGAAATGGGTAAATATATACACATCAATAAATTAAATTATTGCCAGTATTTCTGGTAGACATGTCATTTTTCAAGTGTGGCTTTCAACGCATCTTCTGAAATTGAAGGGGAGAGCCAGGTGTGGTGATGCACACCTGTAATCCCAGCACTCGGGAGGCAGAGGCAGGAGGAATGCTGTGAGTTTGAGGCCAACCTGTGCTATATAGAGAGATGCTGTTGCAAAGCAAAAAAAGACAGGTAGGTTGGCTACCTCATTTAAAATTGCCACTTTCTTTCACATGGCAACCCCAGCCATAGGAACAACCTGCAGCACGACCACCTGTGGTCATCCCCGAAGGGCAGGAGCGCCTCTCTGCTTTGGTGCAAATGGTGTCCTGTGAAAGCTGCCTTTGATCTCCTCCTTCCCGTCATTGGCCACACTGAAGAAGGCTCCAGTTACCTTGGCTTTGATAGATAAACTACTGGGGCAGCTAGGAAAGTGGGAAGCCTGAGCCCCATGACAAGGTGTCAGAGTCTACGAGGTAGAGAAGGAGCTGTTGGATTACTGGCCCAAGCGCAGAACCAGACCCCGGAAGGGGAAAAAACCAGCCTGTCACACACACCAACACCTCCCTGTCACCGGGTGCAACTGTCTTCTTCTCTGTGGGAAGGAGGTGGAGAATGGGGAGGCCAGGGGAGAACTGGAGCTGCTCGCTCTCTGCGAGCCTGCTGACGAGTGAGGGAGCAGCTTTGCTTAGGGCCATGGGAGCCTGCGGTGATGCAGTGTAATCCAGCTAAGTCCTACAGCTGGTAAATTATTTACTGTCATAGACTCAAACACTACTCTAATGCTTTAAGTAGTGGAAACTGATCTCAAGACTGTGCTGGCATCAGGCCCATGGGGTGGGGGCGGTGGCCACATGGACGGGGCTGTGATGTGATGGAGGCAGAGGAGGGCCTGGCGGCTGGGGCAGAGCCCTGGAGGGGTGCAGGGGGCGGGGAGGCCTGGAGAAGAGAGGGAACCACTGGGCTCCTTCACCACTGCTGTGACTGGCTGTAGGCAGCAAGCGGGGGGACACCTGGGCAGGCATCTCCTGTGGTGCCAGCCTCCTGACTTCGAGGTGGAATTTTATTTTGGGTCCTCTTCTGTCACAAGAGTACAGGCGCAGGCTGCGCTATGGCTCACCATTCCAGACACAAGTGACACCCACAGGGTGCTGTCATTGTAGCTCGAGGCAACTCTTACAACCAGAACAGATGCACAAACTGAGAAGGAAATATTTGGGTGCATCACCCTGAAATCCTACCTAACTCCCTGAGATCCAACCCGAGCCACCAAGGAGAGGTCCCACTCTTTGGGATTCTGAGATAGCCCCAAAGTTCCCCAAGTGGCACTTAGGCAGCCGCCCTGCCTGTGGTGTCTGGAGGAGCCAGGCACAGAGTGGACCGGCCTTTTCCAGCACAGAGGCCAGGGAAGAGAGGCAAGTGTGGGTATTCGGGGCAATGGGTTTGGCAGATGTGGACGAGGCTGCGCCTGGCTGCCGCAGGGTGAACAGTTTTTCTAAAACCTGCTGCTTTTCAAGACCTGCTGGGGAGCTCAGACAAAGCCTCAGTGCCTCTCTCACCCACGCTTTTCCTCCCACTGAGCAGGGGCCGGGTGGGCATGGCGCTAAAGTCTGCCATTGATTTTCAAGTGCCTCACAACACCCCAGGAGGGTGGGGGGCAGAGCTGAGAGACCCAGTGAACCCAGACACACTCAGGGAAAGTCTACTCTTCCCACCCTGGAACTTGCTACTGTGAAGTCTTCCCATTTGGTTCTCAGGCCTAGAATCCTCCAAGGTAGGTGACATGGCGGAGAAAGGCCAGGGTCGCTCTGCTTCCTAAGGTTCCGCAGCTTCACCCATGGCTAAGTTTGTGAAGGTCAAGTACGATAACCACCTGTGAAAGTGCTTTGTCAGCCTAGATATTCTTTAAGTATATTTTTACAAACTGGGTTCTTAAAGTTCTTGTCTTATAAAGGAAAACTGAACAACTACAATTTCAATTTCCCTATTGTGGGTTTTAAACTATTATATGAGGTTCAGTTGAAAAATATGAATGCTTAAATTTTAAAAGATTAGTTCAGTCAAAGGCACATTGTCATTAATTTCCCTCACTTCAAACACACTTATCATATCATTCTTGCCACTTTCTGAAGCAGTTCTGAAAGTCCTCTTTTGCGAAGTTCTTTATTGCAACTGTTGTGGTCTTGATGTCCTGAATTGATTTCAAATGTTTACCTTTCATGATCGTTTTAACATGGAGGAGAGCCAGAAGTCACATGGTGCTAGATCCAGTGAATAAGGTGGATGGGGATGCACTGTGAGGCTTTTCTGAGCCCGTCTTTCCCTTGGATGGTGCTCGGCAACAGCATTCACTGTTTTGAATGATGTTGATTTTCTCTAAGTATCTCCAACATGACTCCTCCCCTGTTGTCTTTTAATCACACGTTGTAAAGACACAAAAGAGGATTACCAGAACTGCTTCAGAAAGTGGCAAGAACGATGGTACTAAAACTGGTGGTGTAAGTGTGCGAAACAATAGGGAGTATTTTGAAGGGGATTAATGGCAACGCATTTTATCGTAATACATTTTAAAAGAATTTAAACATTCACCATGTATTTTAATCACTAACTTCAGTTAGATATTTAACTGCATCTAGCAATTTTAAGTGCCATTCATAGGAATGAATGACATGGTGACAAATGTACACTTTTCAAAGCGAGGAGAGCTTGTTGCTCCTGGTCTTCCTGCCATCACCCGGCTGTTGCAGGCCCAGGCATTCTGAGGTAGCCCAGCGACTCTGTGAGGCACAGACAGGCTCTTGGAGAAGAGGATGCTGCTTCGGGCCAAGGTGAAGGTGCCCGTTCTGGACTCCGGGCTGCTCTTGTGTGTGCCAGGCTGGGGCTGGAGCTCCCAGGGGGTGGGCAGGCCGGTGATGCAGGCGTGTCTATACATATTGAGGGGCTCCTATCACCCCAGAACTCCCAGTGTCCAGAAATGACTGACATGCACCAAACCTCACGGGCCGCTGCCATGTCTGCAGTGGGCATGGGTGACGTTACATGAGACACGATGGCCAGACTGAAGCTCACAGCTCCAGGACTTCACATCCTGTCAGTGGAAACCACGCCCTCAGCGTGACCTCAGGGGGTTCCTCACCTGACTGATTCCTACCAGCAGGTGACTCTGAGACAGTGGAAGGTGAGCAGTGGCTGCAGGCATTACCAGGGTAGTAAGGGAATGGAATCCTTGCACTACATAGGAGTCAGGACGAGGGTGAAGTCAGTCACACACCTGTAGGTACCTTTTCACCTGGAAGTTCCAGGAAGAGTGTGGTTGGGGGTTGGATGCTCTCATGCCAAGAGTAGAGGGCACTTAAGTCTATAATCCTTAGAATAAAAATATCCTAAAGTCCCAAAATGATGACCTTGAGGGTCCCCAAATTATCTCATTCTTACTTTCTTTGGGTATAGCAACTTAATTCATTCAACTAAACTGAAGCAAGAATGTACCTGCTGTTTCTTAAATGCTTCTCTTTATAGTGGGACATTCTTCAAAACACACATCTCTTACAGTTCTTTTGTTACCATGAAATCATATGACAGGTTCTGTCGGCCCAACACCCCTTGTTACTTCTAGTAATGGTATTAACAGCTCTAGTTTACAAAACAGAACCAGGGTCAGCGAAGAACTTGCCCAATGCCATGAAGGCCAGGCTGGGGCCTGGGATCCTGAGTGACACGATGACTCATTCCCCACCCTCCAAAGGAGTCCCACCACCTGCAGGTTGCTCCTTTGCCCAGAGGGCCACTTGCTTCCCCATTTCCGTGCATTATCAAATGACAGTGTACCATACCACTCACTGTTATACTTCAATAATTTCTAGTAAGTTCACCTGCTCTTGTAACATTTTACTACTTCCTCCCACCGCCATTGCTGGCTGAGCTGCAGACAGGCTGAGCTGCTGCAGAGAACAGAAGACAGAGAGAGGGTGAAGACTTTCAAGTTCATCGTTTCTCCCCTGTGCTCTGCCCTGCTTTGGTCACTTTGATCTCTGTAGGCACGCACTCCCTCAGACGCGTGGAAGGCAGGTTGCCAAGCAGTACAGTTTCACATTTCTTTGCAAGCAAATAAACAAAATTACTCTGGAAATCCTGCACTATCCTCTCAGCTCTGAGACTTCCTTTTTAATAGACTTTCCAGAGCAATGTATTTTTAGATATCTGTAATATTTTGAAAAATCCATAGCAATCTTCACCTTTAACCACATCATTCAGCTGCTCGACAAACAATAATTACTCTGAGCCAGGCTGATCTCAAGATAAATAAAAATACATGAAAGGAGAAGCAGGCTCCTCACCAAGGTTTTCATGACACGTGCATGTCACTCAAGTGCTGTGGGAGTAGAAAGTGGGGGTGAGGGCTTCAGGAGGGTTGCCTGTCACTCATTTCCAAAAGAAAATGTGGGGTGCTGCTGTCCTTGGGTGGACACCACTATGCTGAGGTCCAAGCTCCGTTTCTTACAGAGGCAGAGGAAGGCGGAACATGGTGTCTGTGCAGGTCAGCCTTCTCCTGCAGGCCCTGGGATGACCCTGTCATGGCCACATGGTGGCTCTGGGAAATGGGGTCCTGTCCCAGGGCCCTGAGGATGTGCTGTGGGCAATGGGGTGAATACCTTATCCTCTCTTGAGTCTCCCTTGTCAACAGAAAAGAAGTGAACTTCACAGCCACGCTAGGCAAAAGGCAAAGGCGAAGGTCCCGGGACAGCCCACAGAGCCCTGTGCAGACTCTCCAGTGCCCGCAGCCCCTTACCGAGCAGGCTGATGCCCAGCCGGGAGAGGCCCTGTCGCAGTCCCTCGCCTAGGCTCTCAGGGAGCTGTCGCCGCCACTCCTCCTGGCGGCTGTAGTGCTCCTCATCCAGTGAGAGCCGGTCCATGTTCCGGGCCAGGCTGGTGGCCAGGTTGGTGATGGATGTGAGGGTACCTGAGGACAAAAGAGCACAGGTTGGCCTCCTTGTCACATGCATGGTGGGTCCCAGAGCGGCGGCCTGCAGATCTGCTGGGGTGGGGGTGTGAGAAGGGCCACACTTAGGTCCCTTCTGGGCATGGCCAGCGGAGGGGCGGGGGGAATGGAGCCTTAAAACAATGAGGTAAAGATTAAAGTAAGAATTTCTGTGGTCAGGGCAAGGCCTAGAGTTTCACAGCCTTCCCAATGTTTGACCGTCAAGACTCTGTTAAACAGAGTGAAGTCCTCACTGAGGTCCAGCTTTGAAGGCTAAAATTCACCTCTTCTACCTTTAAAGGCTGTTTGCAAGCTTTTGAGATCGATTATGAGGAAATGTTTCACTTTAGCAATAACATTTATCTTATTATTTCAGTTTAATAAAGGGAAACACTAAATTTTATCATTCAATGTTCTGAGGAAATGATTATTATGCCCACAGAGATTATGTGCAATTTCAATTCTGAATGTTAACTGAAAGGAAGTAAGGAGAACAAAAAAAGGGCAAGGCCACAGTTCTGCCAGGGTTTCAGAAGGAAGCGACTTCAGCCGCCTGCCCGGAGCACGCTAGCCCTCCAGCAGGTCTACACTGATCTCACTAAATCAAAGTGGAAGGCAGAGGCGGGCATGGCCTGAGGTAATGAGCCCCTCGGTCATCAGACATCTAGTTTGAGGAAGAAATGGCAGAAGTCGTTTTTGTAGCTGCATCTTTACCAGTGATCTGAAAAGAACAGCACGCGCACACACACCCCACACCCACAAACCAAACAGATTTTGTTAAGAGAAGAGAACCAGTGTAGAAAAATCCTCAGTGACTGAGACCGCCGAGGTTCAATTTAGCAGGTGTTGGTTGTTGCGTTTTTGAATAAAAACAACAGAACCACAGAGATTCGTGTCAAGAGTGAGAAGCCCGCTAGGGACTCATCTGGCGAGGCTGCGCCTGGCTCCCAGGCCCCCGATGCGTGTCCTTCTCATTGTCTGTGGAATTTGCTTTGATTGCTCTTGCCGCTCTCTTAACAGCCCCAACCCAGGCACTCCCCCTGCTCCATGGATCGTGGATTCTCATATTTCGAGTTCAAGTCTTCTTTTGAGGCCTTCTAGAGACTTCCACGATCTGCTCACTCATAAGGGAGGGCGGCACTGCCTGCAGTAAAATGCCTTTTATGGGGAAGGAGGCCTTTGCCTTGCTTTCCCTGCCTCCTGCTGAGAAGAAAAGGGGACTCAAATGGCCCTTGTTAGTTCCCGAGTCACTGCCAACCTGACCAAAATATCATCAAGCAAACTCATGGAGGAAACTAAAACATTCTCCTGGTGGGGTGAAGCTTGGCCGCAGTGCCCAGTGACCTGTCTGGGCCACAAGATGGCACTGTTTACGTACCATGCTAGAGAACAGCTGGCCTGTTCACCTTTAAATCAACTTCCATGTCAAAACGTATCCACATCCTTAAGAAAGTTATGACAACTGTATCTACATTAGAAAAATATGATGAAGCAACACAGTGTAGGATTTCTGATGTTTAGCAGAAATCCTGAACACCTTTAATATTTCTATATTTATCACATGGAATAACAGTTGAGCCAATCCTTGTTTTCCCAATGGGAGGCTAAAATTCTGAAGTTTCTGAAACATTTTCACACACTACCAGTAAGCAGTGATCTGTTTAAAACATAAGCCATTATATGTGAGCTTTGTTCCAAGTCAGTATTTCACCGCAAGCTAACAAGCCAAACAAAGCTAGAGGCAATGTGAATGCATTCAAATCTTCAGCGCGTTCTTTACAGAGAAAAACATAACAAGCAAAGAATGAAATGGAGGCATTAGCACAAGGAACAGCATAACTACCTTTGGAAATGTGCTTCACAAAGGATGTCGTCCCTCGGGAAACGCCACTCACGAAGGCGCCAGGGCCCCGGGTCAGCCCCTCATAGGGCAGCCTGAAGAAGTCAGCGATGCCGGTCCCCACACTTCGCACCAGACTCGCAGGACTGCCGAGGATCTCCAGGGACCCAACCACCCAGCCTGCGATGGACCAGAGCAAGGGTTACGGAAGCCTGGTATGTGCACTTTCACCACTTGTAACAAGCAGCTCCGTTCCCCTGAAATTCATTTTGCACACTAGAATTGCAAATGTAATAAGCTTCTTCAGAGTAAAATACGGGAAGTAACTCATTCACTGTGAATTCATAAATAGAGAACTTTCATACATTATAAATCAAAGCAATCCTCTGGCAGCCTCACAAATGGCTTTAATATGACTTCTTTGCTGAGCTTTGTGCGCTGTGGCAACGGGGACCCATGTCCTGAGGACACTTCCTCCAGCCCCAGGCAGGTGCACACGGGCAGGCTGGGGCAGCAGGGGGCAGTGGACAGTGGCAGGAGGAGCTGAGTGGCTGGGGGAAGAGGCCAGATGCTAAATGGAGTGCTGCAAAGGGGATGCAAATTTCTGACAAGGATGGAGGAGTTATTTTTAATCTTTCCCAATCCTACCAAGTTGAGTGCTTCCCTTTGGAGCAGAGCTAGAGCCAGACAAATGTCTCCCCTTCAGCCCCAGCTTTGGTTGTATAAACACCAGTGACAGGGACACACTGATTGGGTTAGTGTGAGGGGAGTGTTCCCTGTCACGTCCCGGGGGGCAGCTGTGGATCTGGTTTCCTATTTAAGCTTGGGCTTGCCAGGAGCCTGCCTGCTCAGGGGCCTGATTACAGTCTATGCCTCGTGGGAATGAGGCTGCCTGGCCCCTCCTGCAGGCTGGGAGCCTAGGGACTGCAGGGCAGGCAGCGGGGCTGAGGGCCAAGGAGAGGAGGAATCTGAAAAGGCAACTTCCTCCGGGAATCTGCTGACCTCCCCAGCCCCTGTGCTGGGCCCTTTAGTGCTGAGGCCATGGGGACAAGCCCTGTGTGGGAGCCACCATCTCTCAGCAGCTAGCTTCTGGAGGACAGTCTTGTGGCAGAGATCCCCAGTCCAGGCACTGAGCTGAGAGGATCTGGAAGGCGTCAGTGCAAGAGCTAGGATGGGATCCCAAAGGGTCCCCAGCTCCAGCCCAGGCACAGAAGGACTTTCTGCAAGGAGCTGCAAGAAGGCAGGGTGCTGTGGGAAGTTATAGAATGTTCTCCCTTCTCTGGAGGTAAAGAGAAAACAGATGCCCTTTAGCCTGGAATCAGTGTGAGGTTCCACCTGAAGACAGGAACCTTCTCCCTAAAGACTTGACATTTAAAGAAAAAAGGATCACTCTTTCCAAGCTAAGTCCTCTCAGTGGCATCCCAGGGCAGGGCAGCACAAGGGTACGCAGAGAGAGAAGGCCCCAGCCACGGCTCTAGCTCCTACCCAGCTGCAGGCTGGGTTGCGATCATCTGGGTTATGACCACTGACACCTGCAGCCACTGGCTGATGGCAGAGCAATCTGTGGACCAGAGCTGCATCCTAGTAGCATCTGAGCTGACAGAAAAGAGTAGAAAGTACCCTAGGATAGGCCTTCTCTAATTATATTCCTCCAAAAGCAAACACAGTCACCCTCTGTACCCATGGAGGACTGGATCCAGGACCCCCATAGCTACCAGTGTCTGAGGATGCTCAAGTCCTTTATATAAAACAATGTAGTATGCAGCTGCACATATCCTCCCTGTACTTTAAGCCACCTCTAGATCACCTGCAATACCTACCACAATATCAATGCTGTGTCATTAGTTTTATAATGTATTTTTAAAAGGAATGGTGACAAGAAAAAAAATCTGTACATGTTCAGTATGAATACGATTCCTTTTTCAAATACTTTTGATGTACAGTTGGTTGAACCTGCAGAAGCGGGTCCTACAGATACAGTGAGTATCTCGTGTTTAGTTGTTAGGAAAGTTTTCTGACAAAGGAAGGGCCTATCTGATTTCCCATCAAACTGAAACTTTCGGGTAGACAGGAATCTCAGGAATTTTCAAACCCTATTTATCTCTAGGTATCATTAACTATTTTATAAGCCTCTTCAAATGACTCGACCAACTTTCTAGAAATGAGATCAGGTGTTCTTGGCCACTGCAGGCGGGCACCTTTTCCTCTAGTCCAGTAGGTGACTGCTGCCCACGTGACATGACGCTGCCGCCTGCTCACTCTCGGGCAGCCCTCCCCTCTACCAGAATGCTGCTCTATTTTCTTAAGGTTTCTCTCCCTCTGGCTATCTTTCCATTTTCCATTCCCTCAATTACTACTTTCTTTAAGAAGGGTCTTCAGATTGACCGCAGATTTCTTTTGAGCTCAGACAGGCACTTTAATGGGGAGGTAAGGATCATTTCAGGGACAGTCAAGAGATTTTTAGGGACATAGTTTCCAATAGGCTCTAAAAACTTGGCTCTCTGTTAGAATTTCTTGTCTTTGTATATAGTGAAGTTAGTACGGCAAGAGGATTTTTAGATGAATTACCAAAAATCCAAACAGAGTGTTCTTGTGAAAGCTCATTAAAAACACAAAACAAAGAGATCACTTTTAGCACACAGGCTGCAGGGGCCATGGCCACTCGGGGCCACAGGTGGAGTTTCTCTTCCAGCTCATCACACAGTCCGGTGCTTCCAGCACCTTGGCACCATGCGGTGACCGGATGGAACCTTACTCCTCCTCTGGCCTCAGATCAGAGCTCAGTAACCTACATGTCTGCTTCTCATGTTAAAAGTAAAATTGCCTAAAAGGGTACATTTCCAGAATGGTTTGTAAATATACCCATCTATTAAATTTGAAAGGTTAACTGCTTATTTTTACATGACTTCTTAGCAAGGGGGAAGCATTTTCTTCATTGTTGTGCAAGCTATCAAAACAACAGGTCTGGCAGGGCCCTCTGTCTGATCTTGTCATTTTCTTTTATAAGAGAGTCTGGATAGCCCTATCAACTCTATGAATTCCATTATGAAGGAAATATAATCTTTCCAGAATGGCAGTTACTGGCACCTTATCAATGATAACATGGCTTTTTTTGGGCTATACTCTGAATCATCTATGGGAATGCATTTGCCAAATGCAAGATCACAAAGAGAGCAAAACAGAGACTTTTGCCCTTGTCAGTTTCAGAAACTCAGACTTCCAGGTTCTTTCCTGGAAGATGCTAATAAGGCCAACAGCTCTGGATGGTGGTCTCTGCTTGAATGTTTGGGATCATGAAGGCCAGACTATCAAAGTAAAACTGTTTTAGAGTGAACTTGGCTCAGGAGCACGTTTTGATGCCCAATACTGTAAAGTATGCTGAGACCACACGGTCCCTAACATTCAATCTTTAATACACAGTACTCCCCATACAAGATTTTGTATACTTATTAAATCACCCTTTGCAGAGTTCCAGCCAGACTAGAAAGGAAAGCCTTACTTCTCCCGCTGAGCCCTGAGACACAGCAGCCCTCTGCCTGCAGGAGGCCACCTACCTGGTGGAGAGGGTGGGAAGGATGAGCAGGGTCCCTTTTTCTCTTGAGTTGAGTTCTGTAGAGAGGCTGAGACACCAACAGCCTTCTCTTTGAGGTCTGTCTAGACAGTGGTGCTGCTCAGGTTATGCAGAGAGCCCTTTGTGAATCTTAGGAACACACAAATCCTCTGAATTTCTCACCTACAGCTATTCATGAACAGCAATGAAGAAAACTAATGCCCTAGAACTGGATTTCTCTTAGGCACTGGAACTGAAGACCTGGGCTAATTTTTCTGGTTGCACTAGTGTGCTAAGAAAGTTTTATGCCTGCAAGGTGCTAAAAATGTTTACAAAACTGAATTAAATTCTAAGTTATATTAAGAGCTAAAATATTATAGCTACTATTGCTTGAATATTCATTAAATGCCAAGCAAAACACTGGACACTTGGCAGATGATCCTCTCAAAAATCATAAAACCCACCTTCTAGGTGGGATTCTGAAACTCAGAGGCATCAATAATTTGCCCAAGGTCCTACATCAAACAGTGGCAAAGTTTAGATTTAGATCCAGTTTTGCTTAACTGTGAAGCCTGGGTGTCCACCCACTGCTTCCTTACGCCTTGTCACAGATAAGGCATTACCCCAAAACATGACATTTTTGCTCAGGCTCTAGCTCACCACAGACTCTCAGCTTGTGTCCTCACCTGCTCTAAAAAGAGCTCCAGCGGCGTAGTGCATGGCCAGGGCGTGCACGAGCTGCCTCGCAGTGGTGAAGATGGGTCCTCTCTCAAAAACAGAGAAGGAGAGAGGAGTGTGGTCGGAGGCTATGTACAGCTTGAGGGAAGCATGGATGCTGACGAGCAGGTTCACTGGCTGGATCACCAGTTTCCGTAGTTTCACTGGGTTCACCAAGGCCCTGGCATGCTGTCTCACCTGCACGGGCAGCACCTGGGCACCTCCACAGAGCTGTGAGGGGTGACCAGCTGGCTTGCTGTGAGGAAGGTAGGTATCAAACAAAGTTTTGATGTAGTACACAAATGTGTCTTCCACATATAACCGGGCAGGTTTCAGCTCAAAACTGAGCTCACTGACATTGAGTAGGAAGCTCTTGCCTTCAGTTAAAGTGACACAAAGTTTGATAAAGCAGTTCTCTTTGTATTTCTCCAAATCTCTGCTGGTGATAAGGAGATCTGACACTCTGGGACACTGAGTAGGGTCTGCTTTTTCTCCCTGACAGACCAAGACAGCAAAGTGGAAATTAGACTTATTATAAAGCTGGTTATCTAACTGCAGGTCCCCACAGTAAATCTCCATAGTATAAAGATGGAAGAGTGCCACAGTGGGTTCTCCTCCAGGGAAGGCGCTGGCCACAGGTGCCATGTGGAGCAAAACATGATCCAGAGTGAGCCTCAGAAGCTCGGATGATGCTCTGTGGTGGGTGAGGTCATCAGATACTGCCAGGCTCAACTGAGTGATGAATATTTTAAAAGTAACCATCTTCTCCAGAGTTCTAGAAGAGACAGAGTAGAGAACATCAGTCTCTCCTACTTTCCTTCCTTTCTTTCACTTCTAATGACAGTGCCTTATTAAACACCTCCTGATGGGATATTGGATTCTCATAAGAAACAAATGAGAACTCACCTTGTGTCTGGATAGAGCGAGGCACACACTAACTGTGCTGGGAAATGTTCCCAACGGGACTAACACCAGAGTTTTTACTCCCAAATCTCTAGTTTTTTTTTTTTTTTTTTTTTTTTTTTTTTGCGGCACCGGGGATTGAACTCACAGCCGCGCGCCTGCCAGACAGGCACTTAAGCTGCTGAGCCAAACTCCCGGCCCTGGTTTTTTGAGGCAGGGTCGCACTATGCAGCTCAGGCCGGCCTTGCGCTCGCGTTGTAGCCCAGGCCGGCCTCGAACTCACAATGCTCCGCCTACCTCAGCCTCCCGAGTGCTGGGATTAAAGGCGTGCGCCACCACGCCCGGCCCAAATCTCTAGTTTTTATGCACTAATTCTTTGTCATGCTTATCACAAGGCAGAAAGATAAATAAAATAACTAAGACTTCTTTAAACATGGGTGCACAGATATCACTGTGGTATGATGTATATGTGTATATATAAGATAACTAAAAAGAATACTGCTCAATGTATTCGTTATTGAGAGGGAACAATTAATACTCAT